>VZSC01013924.1:94453-105652 GCA_013398225.1 Steatornis caripensis | reverse complement strand
CCATCGTGAGTCCTTCCCAGGGGCTGCAGTTCTTCGTGACCTGCTCCAGNTCCTCACCCTCTGCCCGTGCACCAGCGTGGGGTCCCTCCCACAGCACACAGTCCTCCACCAAATTCTCCATCGTGAGTCCTTCCCAGGGGCTGCAGTTCTTCGTGACCTGCTCCAGCGCGGATCCCTCCCACGGGATGCAGTCCTTCAGGAACAGGCTGCTCCAGCGTGGATCCCCCACAGGGTCACAAGCCCTGCCGGCAAACCTGCTCCAGCCTGGGCTCCTCCCTCCACGGGGCCACAGCTCCTGCCAGGGGCCTGCTCCAGCCTGGGCTCTCCACAGGGTCACGGCCCCCTTCGGGCACCCACCTGCTCCGGTGTGGGGTCCTCCACGGGCTGCAGGTGGAGATCTGCTCCACCGTGCGCTGCAGGCAGACAGCCAAACCCACCATAGTCTGCACCAAGGGATGCAGGGGAACCTCTGCTCCAGCACCTTGGTGCCTGCAGAGTTGTTTCTCTCACATGTTCTCACTCCTCTCTCATGGCTGCAGTTGCGCAGCAACTTTTTCCCCTTCTTAAATACGTTATCACAGAGGCACTGTCACTGTCACTGATGGGCTCAGCCTTGGCCAGTGGCGAGTCCGTCTTGGAGCCGGCTGGCATTGTCTTCGTCAGATCCTTAGGAAGCTTCTGGTGGCTTCTTACAGAAGCCACCCCTATAGCCCCCAGCTACCAAAACCTTGCCAGGCAAACGCAACACACTGTGTCCATTCAAACACTCAGTTGAGTGAAAAGGGCACCTCCTAGATACAGGAGTAACAGGCCTGGGCAAAGCCTCTTTTTATTACCCTCCCCTGACCATAGCTCCAATCCCTGACTCTCTCTACTACCACCCCACACAGCTGTTCTTTTATAAAACTTACCTTCTGGCCCTAAGCCCTCTACTTCTCCTTCCTATCCCTATACAGTGTACCTTCAAGCTCCCTTGAAAAAAATCCCTTATCTTCTTGTAATCTTGGTCCCTGGCATCTCCATTCCTCCTAAGCTCGACCTTCCACCCCAGAGCCCACCAGTTACTCACCAGCCTTTCTTCCCTTGTGCCAATTTCTTCTGGCACTGAGTGCGACTGTACCACTGGCTGCTCTGGCTTGCAGAGCCCGTTTCCCCTCTGTTCTCCCTCCTGCTTCAGAAGGGATTTCAGATATAAGGACACAAGTTGCATTTACTAATAATCCATCTAAGCAAAGCTCCAAAGAGAGAAAAGTAGGGCATATGAAAAAGTTTATAATAGCGCTAACATAGTGCATGTTTTTTTATTGCCTCTACCTGAAATTGAGTGTGTGAAGGGGAGAGTTCTTCAAGCTGGTGCCACAATGTAATATAAATGGGCTTAATGTTATGACGTGAAGTGGAGCTATGCTGACCTAATTGATGGGAGCTAAGAATCCGGTCGGCAGCTTATAGAACCTGCTGTTCTGTTTGTTTGCACTCTGCTTCGGAAAATGCTGAACAGGAGCGTTTAGCCACATTTTGTGCCAGCAAATAGTGCCTAATATCAATTTCTGCATGAGAAACACTTTTCCTTCTTTCCCAGTGGTTCATTCCATCATTTTCAAGTATGTTTGCCAATGCCTGACTTCTTTCTCTCCTTTTGCTTATAACATCCCACTCAAATTAAACATCTCTCAGAAAACAAAAAAATGGTAGTCAAATCTCTGTCTTAGGCAACTAATAATTTTTTATTAAACATAACACAATAAGTGAGGGTAAAATAAGATAACAGAACATCTGGCTTGTCTTTAGTTCTGTGCATGCAAAAGAATATTTTGGTCTGGTATAATTTTACAGGGTTCAGTAGAGCTCTTCAGTATGGATTTACAAACCAATCATGACCTCAAGTGGCATGTTGTTCATCTGAATAAAATACCTGCCAAAGGGTATTAGGATTGAAGTGCTCCTGAGTTGCTAGGTGCCACAGTGGTCAGGTCTAACATGGTCTGCATTAAGTGTTTCCAAGATTATAAGCAATGGGAACACATCTGTGCCTTAATAGCCTACATCTCCCTTCTACCAGTCCTGCAATCACATTATAAAAATATACTAGGAACACTACCTAGGACCATATTTTTAAAATGAGCTGTTGTAAAAATCAATTGAGCTGCGTATGTTAATAAAAAATGAAAACCTAATGAATTGTTGAACTCTAATAGCCAATTCTCCCTGTGTAGGTTTTGTCCTTTTTAAAGGTTGGATGATGAAACTAGGCCGTTCATGTTCACGGTTGGCTTTCAGCTCTTTCCTCCTGAAAGATGTCTAGTGAGAAACTGAAATCAGCAGCAGGCAAAGGCGCTCAGCAGCCTCTGAGAGGATCAGACTCTAAACATGGCTGTATATGAATTTCACACATTATAAAAATGAATTCATATACCCCTATTTCAAATGCTGCCTATGCTGGGCTTGTTTGGGGTTTTTAGATGCAAAAGCAATTCCATGGATTTTTTAAGAAACTGATTCCCTGTTTTGTATCCATGTTATCAAACAGGATTGTTTGGAAATGAGAGTCCGCAGCATCCTCCTAGGGGAGGAGGTGGGGAGGTAGGATGAGAGTTCTTTTGCCTACACACTCAAGCCACCAAAGTATTTCTGAACATTAAAGCCTGACTTATTGACAGCCAGGAGGGAAGTACCCAGGAGTGATTGGTAAAGTGCCTCGGGAAATGAGGCAGAAGTAAAAGCCTGGCCACATGAAGGACCTTCCTGCCTGTCATGCTTTTCAGGACGGTTATTGTGGTGAGTTTCTCAACAGGTGCTACAAATACATGGTCTCTAAAATATCGGTACAGATACAGAAAATAATACCCTCTTTTTCCAAATAACACTGCTAAAAGCCACTCTTCATTGACATCTTAAGGTATAGGCACCACTGTAAGGAAAGAAGTGTGCCAAAATATGAAAACTACATGCTTTCCATTGGCTTTGCTGGGTATTAGCCTTAAGGAGACCTGCTGATGGACTGGGCTCTCGAAAGCCTGGTCGTTCAGACTTGTTGCATCCTCATGCATAAACCAGAACTTTAGCAAGGACAATCAAGCATCTGCAAGCTTTGCATTCTGAGAGTGCTCCAGACTGTGCCTGAGAACATATATGCTTACCCAAGGCTGCAAAGCAGCCAGGTAAAACGAAGACCCACTACTTAGCCACTGCCAGTCAGAGTGGTGGGATAGGTCCCATGAAATTTCAGTCAAATGCTGCTGATCCTTCCATGCAACTGAAGGAGTGCAGGCAATGTGAGCTACATGCGTGTACATGTAAAGGTATGAAATTGTTTATGGTGAGATTTTCAAAAGAATAAAAGGGATTTCAAAGCTTAAATTCAAAAATGGCTTTCACTGAAATTTGCCTTCCTCTATCGTCTCAGCTGCTTTTGGTAACAGAAGCTGGTAGACATCCATCGAAGTTGAGCAGTAAGCACATCAGCTTGCAGGAATTCAGATACGGACATCAACACCAAGAATCATATGCCCACTGGTACAAAGATTAGAAGTGCAGTTCAGTCTGTTTGTGTTGGAAAAAGCAGCCCTAATAATTTACCTTTTTAATCTGCTTTTCGCTTCAGCAATTGTGATACTGGATAGGTGGAACTTTAGTAGAAAAACATGAATGCAGTTTCTAACCTGAAATTAGCAACATAAGCGAAGAACAAAAAAAAGGTATCAGTGCTCTGATTTTCCCCATTTTACCTGTTTTTCTTTGACGAGTCAGCATTTCATTTACTTTAAACAGGAAGCCCTGCTGTGATATAGTTGTAGTTCTGTTTGCACTGTTGGCTCTTCCCTGCTGTTTAAATGTCAGTTGTTTTGGATTTGCAAAGACACAAGACTGTAAAACAGTCTGTGAAGGACTGTCACTCGTAGATCTGAAGAGGGAAATCTCTTTTGTAGCAAACTGAGTGGGGAGATGGGCAAAAAGAGGTGAAAGGGGGAGTATTTCAAGAACGCTATAGTGCTGCCAGCATCACATGCAAATGCCTGTGTATTTTGTTCCCCAGGAACCTACCCTTTCAGCAGCAGAGCCCAAGCGGAGTACCCATGTGCACCAGGAGGGCCAAGCAACTTTCTGTGTAACAAGACAAAATAGATAAGCAAAACACTTTCTTGAGCCAAATTTCAGTAACATTTAAGTTACACGACTGTCAGAAGCCATGAGTGGTGAAGACTGCCTCATCCTGCCTCTTGTCCCGTCGAGCACTCATGCAGCTCTTTCTGCTGCTTTATTGGTGCTGAATTACTGGATTTTGTAGTTGCTGAAGTTGTAGGTATGGAGGGTTTATACAGCAATCAAGATTTAAGCATCATGCAGCCAAAGACTCTAGTCTTCTTTATAGTACCAAGCTATACATATACCAAGCTATCACAATACATCCCATATATATAATCTCACAAAGAGACAGAAATTTTCTAGCATCACCTGTACTATGTCTCAGAGAAGTAGTAAACTAAGCAATAAAAATGAAGGATAGGATTTTTTTTTTCTTTTAATGGAACAGCTACATTCTACTACAGGAAAATCAGAGAAGCCAGAAATGAGCTGTATCATACATATGCAAGACATGCGTCTGAGATTATGAAGTGTTCTAAGAGTTTGCCAGGAACAACTAAACAAGAAACACAAAGTAAGGCCAGAGGAAGTTACTGCCTGATTTTATAGCCCAAGCTAGAAGAGATTATGAGAGACACTACATAGTAGTTTATACAGAATAAGCCGTTGCGGTTTCCAGCTAACTTAAGATGGTTCTTCTTCCAATGTTTAAAATCAACATTCATAGCATAGGCACAAGTACTAAAAGGGAAAGCATGATGAATGGGATTAATAAACCTGCAAGCATCCTTTTAGGATGTATTTCAAGGTTAGGCTTTTGAACAGCAATTACGGAGGGCATTATTTTTCAATTTATTTAAATTTATATTCTGGTAATCAATTATACACAGAGTTGGATAGCAGCCCTTTTGCTTCCCCATTAGAAGAAAACAAGCAAATAAAAATGAGGATTCTGAATGTAATGAATTCTCTTTCTTTTTTCTACCTTCAATTCCAGTTAACTGAGCTAACCATGGAGTTTCAACTTTGAAGCAAGCAAACTTGCTGTACACAGTGAGGCTGCCTTCATTATCATCCAACCCTTTCCTTGTGTCTAGTTCTGCTTGTCCTTGCAGTTATTCCTCTGGCTTAAGGCGACATGTTGGATCTCAACATTGGAGACCATAAACTGTGCAACCCTATCGCTAAAGTTTCACCAGTCACCTACAGAAGCAAGAATTAATGTTACCCAGTTGGGGTTTCTTGACCCCTGAAAATCATGTTGACTAGTACAAGTTCCATAATTTTTTGTGTTGCTGTGTCGCTCTAGTGCAAGTAACCGTGCAAGTAACCATTATCTCTAAGCTTACACAGTACTTAGGCTTTAAGCCTTTTGAGACTGAAATCTCACTTTGTTTTATATAGATATAGATCATATGCATATACTCATACACGCATACATACATGCACAGTTCATACCTGTTACAATAGCTGTGCAAAGGAAATAGACAATGACAATAATAACAAATCAGGCTGGTCATACAGACAACAGGACAGAAATATTTTGGGTTTTCATATTTTCGTTTTCAGAGAGCTACATCATCCTAGTGTCAGCTCTGCTATTTGTTCACAGTCACCACAATTATACTGCTAAGTTAGGTTGGAGTTTGAATACAGTACTCAGGAAAATCCTTGCTGCCTACACATTGGCTTACCCTTTGTAGAAAGACAGAGAATCTCTTTTTCCATGCGAGGAAACTCAGTCATAGAGGCTGTAGCTCTATAAAACTGGGCACTGTTCTTCCGGCCCTGTGGTCAAATAATGTATACCAGCAGTAGCTCTCCTACAAATTTTGTGGTATTTCACCTTAGGTCTCCTCCGCACCTTGTGTGGTGTCCCTCTAGCCCTCGAGCATATCTTCACAGACCTTGGAGTCAAGGGAGAGCATACTGCAGCCCACCAGGGAAGGGTTTTCGTACCACGAAACCATGCATGTGTGGTGTACACCCTGAGAGGTGGCACTGAGAGCATCTTTGAGGTCCTGTCACTATCCATAACAGGACAGAGCCAGAGGACAGAGAGAACCTCATCAGTCTTGGCCGCAGGATCTACTGGGAACAGACTGTTGCACGTGTGCATAAGCTCTGCCTGGGAGAGCGCTAGTTGGCAGAGTACAAAACAGTGCCAAGGAGCACGTTAATTTAGAGGTGCAGACTATCAATCAGCAGCATACCGCTCAGCTTCATTTGCTATTCTTGTTTCATTTAGCAAAATAATTGTAATCGGAGGGGCTCCAAGCCTGTTTCTACAGATAGTGTGGAAGCCTTCAGCTGCAGCTACCTGACATAGCAAGCGGCACCCACCCACAGGTACTGCCACAGGCAGTGAGCACGGACCACATGACACCCAGATACCCTTTTGGTTGTCTGTGCCCTAGTTTTCCCATCTCTGGTACAGGGATAGTAATGTTCCTTCTCCTTTGCTAAGGGTCTCGATATATTTGGAAAAAAAAAAAAATGAGAAGCATTGGGGTGAAATATAGTCCATGCAGTTAAAAACAGTATTGATGTAGTGATTTCTTAGAGGAGCTTCATTGTTTTCCACGGTATTATTCCAATAATTAAAAGGAAGGTTTGATCAGAAACATTTATCTCCACAAACAGCACATTCAGTAAGGTTAGTAAGCATTTCTTACAGGAAAAGACTACTGAGTTCAATTAATGGACCTAGTGGGGTTATGCTTTTTGCTGAGCTTGTTTAAAAAAAGAAGTCCTAAGTAAATTGATAACGCCAAATTCATGCTTTAATTAAAAAATCTATAGTCTTCAGCTTTCATTATAAAGCATCTTGACAATCTTAGGTATGAAATTTTATTATTTGTTTGTGTGCTTGCCTCTTGTAAGTAATGACATAGTTTTCTCAAAGTGTACTATTGATAAAACTTTATTTTTACAGCCCTATTTTATGGTCCAATCTCAATCAGCCAGTGGTTATATTGTTTTAAACCTCAAGAATGCATGCAAACATAAGAAGCTCATGCATGTTTCCGTGCAAACAGAGGTAGATGTCCATGCTCAGGAAATGCTCCTCCATTTTTTCCTGGTCTTTCACACTTTCAAACAAACCCCGGTCAAGTGCAAGGAAATCATTAGCTCCTCTGCTTGAGATGAAGATGATCAGGTTGCAAAGTGCAAAATTCATTATTTTATGTTTTTTTTTTGGTATTGTGGGACTTTTATGCAAAAGCAAGGAATTGATCTTTCCAACAAACAGATGTGACCAGAGGGTGTATAGAAATCTGGCAATGTGTTCCAGTGACTGTGAGATCTGACTAAATCACCTGTTCCTGACACAGAGTTCCTACTCCATGAGAGAGATCAGACTGTGGAAAAACACATTTTCAACCGAGGCAGCTCTTCTGGGGAAGAAAGTTTTTTCTGCCCCCTTTGACAGCAGCGCCTAGGGCAGCATCTGCTTCCTGCTGCGGTGACAGAGGAGAGGCTGTGCTGCTGCACATTCCCATCCCACCACGGCTGCTTCCAGCTCTGTCTTAAAGTATTTGTATTTTGGCAGAACCACCTGTCAGCCAGTGGTTTTGTCAGTACAAGAACATTATCACTTCTTAGGTGTAAAATAATTTTCCCTGCGGATCTCCCTGCCAGTTCAGTTCCAGTACAAGTAGGACGGCTGATGGAGGCACGCGGCAGAAATGCACTGCCGAAGTGGTGGAGCCTACCAGCACTCACGTCACATATTATTATGAAGTGGCCATCAGTTTTTGGTGCCTCGGGGCACATCAGTGCTAGAGACAGTGGGAGGTACCAGAGCGCGAGCCTTAATCTAGCACTAAGGCACACAGGATGAGCCAGCCTGAGGGGAATTCTGCCACGGCTACAGTGTCACCAAGCTAGCCTAGCTGACCTACAGCTATCTTAGCTCTCCCTGTGCTGGTACACAGTTTCCATGTGCTCAGTACATGGGCGTCTGTGGACACTTACTGTCAGCTGCCTTTGAGCTCTGGAAGCTGGACAACGCTGAACTTGAGAGGCAGCAGGCATGCTGCACTTGCATGCTTACACTCTGTGGAGTCATCTGCATCAGAGTGTAACTGGGATGAAACACCACCAAACGCAACATTCGTTGTCCCCACAGCGGCAGAAACAGGGATTCAAAGCGCTCAAAAACTGATTCACATTTCCCCAAGCCCAGCTGCTGGGAGCAATCCTCACAATCCATGGGGAAGGGTGTCTCCCAGCTCCTATCTTCAGGTTTGGTTCGGTTCGGAACGTCTGCGTAACTGTGGCCATGGTCTGCTAGGACGAGCTTGTCCTGAGCCAGCGCACAATGAGAGCAACGCTAGCTGTTCCACCAGCTTGGTTACCTTAAATCAATTAAAAAGTCACAGTGCTGCCAACAAATTTTGAAATCCAATTGGGTATGAACAGCTCTAATTTAGGAGGATGCTAGTAAATAGAAGAATTGCCCTAGACACCTATTTTTCTGTGCAACCTTGAAGAGGTAGAAACAGTTTGGCTGTAGGGATGTGTAAGCATAGATTCTACTCTTGAAAACATCCTGTATAGCAGGAAGAGTACATTATGAGAGTTGTGAAGTACACAAATAAAAGTCTGTTTCATATAAACTCCAGCTGTGCAAATTCAGCTCCCGGTCCAAGAGGCAAACCACAGCCTGTTTCTTACACAGTATCAGCTAAAAAAATTACATTTTTTTCAAGCTAAATTGTGCCTCCATCATCAGATATGTAATTCCACAGTCTTTAAGTTTTATAGCTTGAAGCTCTCGCCTTCCAGAGGAGATCAGTGAAGTCTGAGAGGGGAAAGATTTTAACGCAAGCAATAATTTTTTCATATATCCCATCTGAAATGAGCTTATAAGGAGTACGTATGCATTATTCACCCCATGTACTGGCTAGAATTAATAACACATCCATTGCTTCTGATATATTATCAGTATGGAGCTGTTTACCTATATTGCAGTTAGGTGAAGTAACGTACAGACACAGGCTTACTTGCTTGAGAACATGATGTGAATTTTAAGGCTCAAACAATCACGGGAATTTCTCCTCAAAGTTCCTCAGTTTCCCCGGGCAACACTGTCCTTTGTGCATGCAATTGATCCGTGTCTTCATTTGCCCTGATTTCATTTTAACGTGTTTCTCTCATGAGTCAGACTAAGGCAAGAAGGAAAGTCTATAAATCAATTACATCCTCACTAGGCCCGTTCTTGCTCTCTCTTCCTTGCTTCTTGAAATAGCCACTCATCCTCTAACTTTCCTACTTCTCCAGTTCTAGCAGCTTCAGATTTCCTCACTACCCTAGTATTAATTTTCTTTTAAAATAACATCCAATCTAATATTTTTAAATTAAGATGAGATATGAAAATCACTATCGATTGCGTAAATAAGCATTTAAACTGCAGTATTAAAAACACGCCTCTTCAGCAACCCTAACCTTGCATAGATTTACATACATCTCCTAGTTTCTTAGGGCAAAGAATCTGTAATTTGGCACAAAGTAGCTCCTTTATTGTGGAGTGGCATTTATAGTAACGGTACCAGGTAAATAACTCAAGGATCCAAAGACAAAATTCATCCCTTAAGGTCATTATCTGGATTAATATAAGAAAAATCCCTGAGGGAGTTTAGAAACTATGAAGCAAGGAAATGGATTATACTACTCTGTGAATTCAGTGGTTCTTTTGTGGTCTGACAGATAAAATGCAGATAATATTTTCTGTTATTACTCTAGTGTTATCTAACTCAAGTTATTAATGTTTTGGCAACATATGTAGGTTTATTACACATTTTATAAGACATGGTTATACCAACTGTGGGGCAACAGACAATTATTTCCAACAAACTTAACCATACCAAACAGCTTTTGCACAGCTCTGCCATACAAATTTATATACAATTTATGCCATATAATTATGCCATACAATTTATATACAGATAGACAGGTATTCTAAACCCATCTGTTGTCCAGGCTTAGTCCCTCTATTTTAATTGCTTATCCTCTCAAATCCATTTTTTCTCAGATTCACAATTATATTCTTTCTGCTCAGTCATAGTCTGCAGCTCTACGTGGAGATGACAATTCTCAGTGAAGACAAATTACTCATAGGGCTAAGTGAGACGGATGGTTCAGCACCGTCCTCCCATACCAAAACCCCAGCTTCACCGGCCTCCCATAAGACCCTGGCAAACTTATACAGGATGACATGCCCTTTCCGCTTCTAGTCCAATGGCTGTAGCCTTGAAGAGGCAACATGACTTTTAACCCTCATCCGGAAGCAGCATGGCACTGTGCCTGCAGTGCTGGTCCCAAGCTGCTATGTCCTCTTCCGAGGCAAAGCGTGAAAGCCTCAGGGGAGCGCACAAGTGCAGCTCTCCTGCCTCCAGGCTTGAGCTGCAGAGGCAGAAGATTAGCATGGTGCTACTCTCCTTGCTCTCCTCCTGCCTGTATTACAGTTTCTTTAAAGTAGAAGTACTTACGAAGAACATGGGGAGGGATAACTTAAATTGTGTCTGTATCTGTTTTGATATCCTCGACCCAGAACCCGAATGCCATGCCAAAGTCATAACCACCCACCCATAAAATCATTATATTCAAAGTTTAGTTAGTTTATATACAATAGAACAGCTCAAAGAAGACACACATTTGTACCTCAAGAGAGGCTGCAGTGTGCTGACTAGTTCACTCTCCTGAGAACTGAGGTGCTTTGGTTCAAATCCTTGCTCTGAATCAAACAATGCTTCATTTTGGGTGCCCCACCACCTACTTGCAAATTCCTCAAATGAAGGTTGCTCCTGGTATTCACAGAATCATAGAATGATAGGGGTTGGAAGGGACCTCTAGAGATCATCTAGTCCAACCCCCCTGCTAAAGCAGGTTAGCCTAGAGCAGGGTGCACAGGAATGCGTCCAGGCGGGTTTTGAATATCTCCAGAGAAGGAGACTCCACAACCTCTCTGGGCAGCCTGTCCCAGGGTAACTCTGTTACCCTCACAGTAAAGAAATTCCTCCTCATGTTCAGGTGGAACTGCCTGTGTTCCAGTTTGTGCCCATTGCCGCTTGTCCTGTCACTGGGCACCACTGAGAAGAGTCTGACCCC
>VZSC01013924.1:72504-85509 GCA_013398225.1 Steatornis caripensis | reverse complement strand
AGCTTTGCCTCAAACACCTGCTGAAATCCGCGTTACAAGCACCCCAGCTTGCACAGATTCGCTGTTCCTCGTACGAAGGTGCGGATGTTGGCAGGGCAGGTGTAAGGATGAGTAAAGCATTTACATGTTCTGTCAAGAGCCAAATAAAAGATTGCATATTTATTTACAAGGCTGCAAAGGTAAAGGCGATGGCCGCCGTATTTATTTGGTTCTATACTCAGTAACCTTTCAAAAAGCTTGCTTGCCAGCCAGCTTAACTGAGGACTGCCTCCAGCCGGCATTGCCGCCCCTCTGGTAGGGTCTACGTTTGCTAAATCCAGCAATAGGTTCTACTTGGTACTTTGCTGTGTGCCTGATGCCTCTCTCCTAGGTTTATCTTCTGAGGTTCAAGGGGGTGTCTTCCCAACGCACAGCTGGAGAGCCTGATGCCGTGCATGGTGCTTCAGCCCTAGCTGTCGCTCCCAAATACGGGAACCAGAGGACTCTGCTTACTCTGTGGCTGCAGCACTGATGCTTGGACAATTCTCATTCCAAATCTTACAGAAGCTGCTATCCAGAACAGGAATGCTCCTGTACTTGATGTCTTTCGGGTAAATTTGCATTTATATTTCAGGTAGTTTCAAGGATCAGCGACATTATCGTCCCTTTTCTGTCCTCCTTTTCTTTCAAAGGACACTCTGTATAAGAGGTCTTCGTTTGTCAAAGGTGATGCTCCTTGCTTTGCTTATAGCTCAATATTATGCTTTTATCCAGAGTACATAATGTAAATGGAGTATCAAGGAGTAACTTCAGCGATTTACAGTTGGTTTTGAAATTCAAAACATGTCTTGAGAACCCCCTTAGATCTTTACTAATTCAGGCTATCTCTTCACGAAGGACCTTGCTCTTAGTCCTTGATCACTTCTGAGACTGTTAATGGAATGCTCCTAGCTTGTTGCGAAATAGGTTTCTTTGATGACTACATAAAGAGCCAGGAGTTTCAATTCTCCTGCTCCTGTTTATTTCATTTCCCAAGGCAATTTAATTGTAGATTTATTTTTTTGGTCTACCAGCACACATAAATGTATGCCGTGAGTTTTAGTAAATTAGAGCGCTTGTATAATAAACGGCTGTAACAGCCTGCAGTCCTTCCTTTTTCTTCTCTTACAAATAGTCAACAGTGCCGTTTCACTCATCTCAAGGGTGTTGCGATTGTCTTCTACTCCGCACACTCGTCCTAGCCTAACATATATTTTTGCTGATCCTAATGTCTTGGAGAGTGTAGTGAAATCCTACAAATCTTTACAATCTGTCCAGCTCAGAATCCCATAGCTAAGGAAAGGCTGTTCTTTACTCTCACTTCCAAACTCCTGGAGAAAGCCAAGAAGATGTGCCAGTTCCTAGAAGCTGTTAAGCCAGCAAGGGTTGGCTTCCTCTGCAAGGGAGGGAAGGTGTTATTTCTTGTTACAAGGTGATTCCGTGTTCAGGCACAACTGAAATGCTTGATGGAAATGCATTTCCAGTAAACAACAGCAGTTTTTATTGCTCTTAAAAAGTGGAATTTAAGAGCCCCATAAACACCTTGAACCAAAAGCTGATGAAAACACTGACATCAAGGGCAGAAAGAGTCAAGTAGCAAGTGGGCTGTTCAATATGAAATGCATTGTTGAGTGACCACCTCCAAAGCAACCGTGGATGCTTTTCTTTGTGTGCACTTAAATTTCCATCCCGTAAACCATGGCGTGCCATGAGTCATTGAATCACAGAACCATATAGGTTGGATGGAACTTCCAGAGGTCTTCTCATCCCACCTCATGCTCAAAGAAGGTCTAGATGCAACAGGTTGCCCCAGGATATGTCTTCAGGAGAGTTTTGAGTATCTCCAAAGTGAGAGATACTGCCCTCACTGGGCAGACCATCCCAGGATCTGACAACTCTCACAGTAAGACAAAATTTCCCTGTGGCAAGTCAGAGTTTCCCATGTTCCAGCTTGTACCAAATGCCTCTTGTCCTGGCCCTGTGCTCCTCCTGGTAGTTGTAGTTGGATTTCCTTTTAGCCTCAGCGTCTTTAAGGCTGAACAAACTCAGTTCCCTCAGCTCCACTTTCAATGTTATCTGGTCCAGCCCTGATCATCTTAGCGGTCCTTTGTTGGGCTCACGCCAGTCTGTCAATGTCTTTCTAGCACTGGGAGTCTCAAACTGGACCCAGTACTCCAGCTGTGGACTCACAACGGGTGAATAGAGGGGAACAGCCACTTCTCAGCCTGTTGGCTACACTCTTGCGATGTCTTGATTTAGACTGTAAGTTAGGCTGTGTAAACTGGCTTGCACTAAATAAATGAGCTATGTGAACTTTAAATCCTGGCTTTCTATTTAAGGCAAGCCCATAAATGAGCTTTTCCTGTGAATATATACTCAGGTGAAATACAGATAGTCTAGCTTAACAGCTTGAAAATAATATCTGTGGGACATATGTTGTTTCTGCTGTAAGTCACACTTATGGAGGTATGGCAGGGTGTAATAAATTATATATACATTTTTTTATATATATATAGCTTGTGTCCGGCAGTATCTGTTTAAATCTCTTTACTGTTACAAAATTGGTCTTGTCAAATTCCATCCAATCTAGAGTTTTTTCAGAAGGAATGATAAGCATTTCTGCCAGCTCCTCAGTTTACCAATTCTCAGGAGCAAAAGAAAGGTCTGCATGTAGTCCCCAGACTTGAAGCACTAATGACTTGTTTAAAGCACAGAATGAGGAATGGGTTGCCAGTCTTTGGCCATACATTGTCCAACATCAGATTTGCTAAAGTGGTAAATAAGGCTTGACGAACGTCAGCAAGACAGAAGAGGCAGCAGCTTTCCCATCCCCTGTCCCCAGACAATGTTCTTCTTATTTCATTTACTGTAAGGAGTGAATTTAAAAGAAACCACTGCCCCTTGAGCACTGACCTCTAAAAGCAGTGCTGTGCTGCATGCCACTCACTTGAGCCAGACTCTGCCAGTCCTTAATCGTGTAGGTTTTCCTGGAGTGCGTCAGGGTTTAGGTAATGGAGCGTTCTACGTAACATGGACAGTCCTTTAAAAATAAAATGGAAAGAAAAACAATAATACCTGAAAACATGACCTTGAGAGAGAATATCTGTCTTGAATCTTTTATATGGTGCCAACATGGAGATGATATAGTATAAAATTATAAGGGACGAAGATTTTTCTTGCTTAACAGGTCAGAACAAAAATGTTTAAGTAGCTGAAGAATGAAGTTTCTACTTACATAGACCTGTGCGCATTTTACAATAAATTAATAAGCTGTCGTTAGTTCTCGTTCTCTTTTGGTTTAGATTCAGTCTCGTGGGTTCAATTCTACCTATCACTCTTTTCCAAATAAGTAATAAGAAATAGCTATATGCATAAACGAGTGTAATCAGTCTGCCTTAGATGACTAAGGGGATAAATACAAGCCAGCAGAGAAAGGCAGAAATTGGTAGATACGTATAAGTACCAAATTCAAGTTGCTAACAGTGGTACTTCACAGCCAGCACTGGTTAAACAATCAGTTTAGTGCATCTATTTCAAAAACTAACACCACCAAAGGCTCAATTCAATTGCCTGTTTGCTCACAGACTGTGGCTGAGTTCAGCACCATTTCCGCGTTAAGACAAGGCTGCAGAGCTGAGCGCTGTGTTTCAGACGTGGTCCTCTCCAGGCATCTGGCACATTGCTGTACACTTCTCTCATTCAAAGAAAGTTAAAACTGTAAAGTCAAGTAGCTCACCCAAGAAATGGCACATGTAAAGTTGTTCGTTTAACGCCAACACAGCTGCTTTTGTTTGCATAACTATGATACAGTCTTTAAGTAACTGGTCACATTATTTTTCTTTAAGGTCACTGCTTATACAATGAGTAAATTCTTGGTATTTCTGTATATTCTCAGTATGTATTTTGCCATCTCAATCATTCTCTTTACCAACATGCTATTCTTTCTCTGCAGAGAATATAGAAATTGTCATTTCCTCACAGGGTTTTTGATGTTCTTTTCATTACTGAACCTCAACCTTTATTAAGGTCTGCTTTCTGTCGTCTGAAATTCAAAGAGTCTGACCAAACATTTAATTGGATTTTAAAATTCAAGGAATAAGCCATTTTACTGTATTTTTTGTTGCTCGCATTTTAGACAGTTTTTTCTTTAAACTCATCCTATTTTTTCATAATTCCATTTCTTTTTAAACATAGAGATTTCTGTAAACTCCAAAATGTAATGTGGAAGGTGACACTTCATTAAGGTATTGAAAGTTTGGTATACAACCACTGGCTGCCATTTCTAAAGAGTTTTCAGATGCTCCCGAGGCAAGCACACTCTGTTTATTTTTAGAGCATTCATCATAGAAAGTAGATTCTCACATATAGCTTAGGGCTTGAATATTGTACACTCTTCAGTCCTCGGTTTCCGGTTGGGCTGGGAAAGCAATATATCTCTAAATGGTTTCCAAAAGTGAGTCAATTGTATCTGCTTGCTGTGTGCTTGCTTGTACGTCAGTTATTTCTAATTCTGGAAATCCTCGGTTGTTACAAGCAGCGATGCCGCTCACCCTTTGCTTTGCCTAAAAATTATTTTCGTAAAGATTTTGAAAAGTTAAGTGTGTTCATAAAACTTAGTTGACGGTCTTGCAGCTCAGTTTTTGACATGCTAATGAAATACGTGGAAGTGTTGAATGAATTGTCTTTGGGACAAACAGAACGAAGCTGGAAAGATGGAAATCTTTTTCTTACATGTGTTCCCCCCTCTCCAAGTTACATGTCTTAGAACATAGAAAACTCATCATAAAGTTTACATACATTCTCTTCCCCTTGTAGAGAGTGCATAGAGCATGCCAATGACTATGCATTACTCAGAAATATATTTTACTGTGCTTGCTTTTAAAAGTTATCCGTGTGATTTTTTTGGTGACAATTTGATACTCTTTCAATGAGAAAGGAACTTTCTCGGGTTGCTCTTAAGCTCAGGGAAACATGTCATCTTTTGACCCTTGCTCAGCCAGCCTACATTAAGATGCAGATGATTGTTTGTATGGTTCGCATTTAAGTCGGAAGCAGTGTGGACAGGATAACTTATCGCAAATATTTTTGTTGAATAATGGCATCCATGAATGAAGACAACCCTTCTGATACCGTACAACACCATGCTGTCTGATACATAATGCCGTGTAAAAGACATCATGTTCATTGTGAGCATAAATATAAGATGCAATTAAAAACGGTTTCCAGACATTTGTGGAACTGTATCATCTGACATAAAAAAATGGATTTTTCACTTGCAGTTCACAGGACAGTGACACAATTGGTAAGATCCAAGTGAGTATCTTTCCCACGTGTTGTTGAAAGTGAATTAATTCTCGTAAGTTTTCAGCACGTTATTTCAGTTCATTTTTTCACATTTACACAGAATTTGCAAGCTGTGCTAAACCACTCCCTGGCTTCATCCAGAGTCATTCTGTACCTCTATGTAGCATTTTATGGAATAATGCCATTTGGTAGCAATACATGGCATTAAATTCATGGATTTAATTTGTAAGCATTTTTTGTCCTTGAGAAATTACTTCAAGTGCTGAAGAGGTGAAAAAGGAGCACTTTCCATGCCTGTCATAGCTTCAAGTCATTTAAAAAATGAAGTACTTACTGTTTCTTTTGCGCACTCTGTCACAGTTTTGGAACTTTTGAAGGACATCTGTTCTAGGCTAAATGCAGCAATCCTGTACAGTCCTCTTGAACTGAAATCGTATGACTCATATGCTAACACTCAGAAATGCTGAAAAGTTTCAACTGCTCCATCTTCTTCCTTGCTGATACACCGATGAGATACTTGCTGTTACAGGTGCCACATCTGCTAGTGTAGTGAAAATTTACTGTCCCGTTTTTGACTGACGGCACTGTTTGTGAACAAGTTAAGTTTGTCAGCCTAGCTTCACAAGGTTGAAAAAGTGCTCTGATAGTTTTGTAAAGAGTCTGCCTCCCACTCAGAGCTGAAGTGGCAGTTTTCTAAATGAACTCTTCGTTATTCCTTTGTTAATTGCCCGTGATTCACACCCACATTTTGCAGAGATTGATGGCATTTTAATTGCTAAGGATATTTTAGGATGGAGGAGAGGGAATGGAAAGAGGCTTGGAAAAAAAGTGGGTAGGGGTTTGGCATGTTTGGAAGGCTAACTGTTATGTGATTGCACACAGCTACGAGATCAGCAGCCAGAGCACCATCTGTGCACAAAGCTTAGCCATACCACCCGGCTTCGGCACAAAGGAATGTGTCAGCTCCCGCTTTTCCAGATCAGCTGAAAGCCTGCTTCATGCTCCAGTGAAATTCTGCAACCATTCCCTGAAGACCTAATCCCTTCGCCCATCATGTCCGGCTGGAACAGCCTTCCTTCGGCAAGAAGCTCTTCCTGCAGCGCTGCTTTTGCAGGTTGGAGCTGGGAAGGTTCAGCTGCTCTTCAGCGTGACCTCCCTGCCCTGCAAGTTGCAGAATGATCATCTCAGCGTCCTGGGGAATGGTAAGAGATATACGAGCCCCCCCACAGAAATGCAAAAGCATTTCAAGAGGCTCTCTGTGGCCGTCTATGGCAGGGGTGCTTGCATCTGAGCTAGTTTTCCAATACTTCCTTTGCAGTCAGGAGAGAGTGACTTACTGTGACCGGTGGGGTTTATGACTTGATTCTTTCCCTCCTAAACCAGATACTTAGGTCTGGTCAGATGAATTGCACCCTAAACACCATCAACTGTTTACAAGACTTTCTCTGACTATAGCGGGAACCTCAGCAGCTAGTTCTTTCTACAATGTGGGTACCTAAACTTAAGCGAAAGGAATTCTACCTGTCACTCCTGGTGGCATGGTGACGTGTGAGTAGATTTTCTCACCATCAGTATCTGGACTGGAATCCAGTATATGAGTAGCTGTTCCCCAGACCCTCAGGGACATTTAAACACCTGGTGTCCGTTGATTTCAGGTGCACAAATTATACAGGATTTGGGCCTTAATGCTTTGCAGATTGTATTGAATTTGTCCTTACAGAATGTCCATGCGATATTCTCCTTGTTGTTCACAAAGACTGGGGGGGCTTGTCTGCACGGGGAAACTGGCCAAAATAGCTCCCCTGGAAAAGTTCCTGATATAAACTCCCTTCTCCTAAACATCATTTACTGTGTTCCAGAGCAAAATATCTATAGACCAAAAGTGTGAAACACGGGGGAAAAAAATTGTTATTTTAATCTGTAAACCCATACTGACCTCCATATAAGTTTTTGTCATGTTGGCCATCTTACACTTTCACACAGCACTCTAATTCTTTAGTTAACAGTGTAGATGATGGCAGGTTTAGATGAATCTGCCATTACATGAAGTTAATACCACACTTTCCTATCAACAGGTTCCAGTGAGGAGATTCAGGAAAAGCAGATTTCTCTGCACATTCTATAGCAGAATTTTGTTGAGTGACTAGAGACTAGTCTGCTTCTGTATATTTCCACACATTCTGTCTCACCCTAGCTTTTCTATTATGTACAAAAAAATCTAGTTTGTGTCTCTCATCAATTCACGCTCCCCCTTTATTCCAAAATCTTCCCTGTGATTCTAGATATCCCCCAGGATTTATTCCTGCCAGTCAGGACACTCCCGTCCATTTCTACCTTCTTTGATTCCTATCACCTTCTTTCCAATCTCATCTTACCCACAAGTTGCCATACATACCCATTTCTGCTGTTTATCTCCCCTCCTGGGGATATCTGATGCCCGCTTCTCTCTTCTAATAGCACTTTTTTTCACCATCAGAAAAGAAGAAAATGGTGTTAATGTCTGTGTGTGAGAAGAAAAGAGATCGTCTTTACATTTGTCTTTACCTGTGCCTCACTGCAAAATCTGAGAGCAAAATTTGGCACGTTGCTTCTTTACTACCTAATTTCTCTCCACAGCAAAGATGAATTGCCATGTAGTTTTGCATGTTTTTAGCATTATGGTTCTGTTCTTTATAGTGCAAATATATCTGGCCTACTTAGTGGGAAAGTAGTGAATATCATTAATGGGAATTAAGATAAATTCTTGGGTAATTTTTGATAGATTTTCTACCGCCTTACGGCATCTTGAAGAAATCATACCTTATGAAAAAGTCAATTGTTTAACTGATTTGCCTTGTCAGAGACAAAAGGCGGAGGCATTGTACAAAATACCTTTATTTTTCTCCAAACTGTCCAGAACATTTTCTCTTATACCAGTAGCAAAGTATCAGCACGACCATTACACCCTAACCTACAAAGAGGTTTCTGAAGGAAATTAGCTTTCCCTTAAACCTAACGGGAATTGGGTATCTGTCTTCTCAGCCACCACTGAAAATCCTAACCTCACAGGTTTAAATTATTTGTACTCTGACAGAGGCTTGCACTTGATAGTTTCTTGGCTAAGTATTATTTCTGACCATTCAGCAACTGAGCAGAACGGACGTCCCCGTGTCAAAAAACCCAGTCAGTTCTGTATATCAAGGGGTTACTTTTCTCCAGAATGAATATTCTTCAATAGCTTATCTCATTCCCTCAGATCTTACAAATACGAGTCCAACTACGAAGCATACAGAACATGGCGAAAAAAGTATTTTCTAGGTTAAAAATAAGTATGAATCTGCCTGACCTCTGCACAAGTCCAAGAATAAGTAGGAGCTGCTATTGGGAACTTCTGTGCTGTATTTTCAGGCCAGCTTGTGATCGTGTACTCTAAAATTACAGAAAAAGCAGCAGTGTAAAGAAACTTGACTCTCCCTTGCAAACTATTTACTTGCTCTTTTGGAGTAGTCTGGCATTTTGAATACCTTATGCCTGGCGGCCTAAGGCCTACAGCTTGCTCCTTGAAATGCTAAGGGCTGCTAAAGCAAACCTCTGCATGCGCACCTCCTGTACCAATCTTTATTTGGAGGTGTCCGATTGAGTTTGTGAAGCAAATCTGGGATAGTCTTACTATTGCAATATTGTAATAAAGTACTAATATTTCCTAGTGAAAAATACTCCTTTTATTGGTTGTGCTTCTTTGTGAACTCTTACACAGCATAATAGAACATTTCTAGTTAAGAAAAATGTATGTTTGATGTAGATGACACTATCAGTTCTCTGACTTTTTGCATGGTAAACTCAGCAGAACAACATAGTAATGCAGGGATATAGTGTACTATATATTAAACATTATTTTGTGATAATTCCTATGTCAAATATAATTATTCATTTATAGATATAAATAGAACAAGAATCTGCATTGTGCCTTTCTGTGGAAGATACCCATTTATACTGAAGAGGTCTGTTAGTAAATGTTAGTAAAACCTTTAACGTATCGTGAAATTAATAAATGATACCAAGCATAATGAAGGGGAGAAAAAAAGGTGCAAACGTAAAAATCAGATTTGTAGGAGCTTTACACATGCCAGACTTTAGGCTATTGCCATTTTGTTAATCCTAGGTGAGCTCAGCCCACAAACTTCCGATGCTGTACAAATAAATCTGGCAGTACTGCATGGGTGGACTATTAATTGGTTCCAGATCTAATCCACACTTTTTCCCCAGCCGTTTATACCACATACATGTGTTATATTTTAGACTAAAGTATTAGGATGGTGGTGCAAGAAAGGCCAATTTAAAATCAGGGCTTGGATCCTGCTATCCACATTTATTTTAAGGAAAGAGGACTTCAGTGTTTGGCAGTACTTCACTGCAAGCCCCACAGCTTAAAATGGGTGCCCAGTCTGGGGGGGAAGCATCAAGATCCAGACTCACCTTCACAGATGTCAACAGCCTGCAGCTACCTTACCGTCTGCTTTCGATGGATGGCCTCCTCTCCTGCAGAAAGCCAGTCAAAAAGAGACCAATGAAACTAAATGTACAAGGATCCGTTGCCTGGGATTGCAGAAGTAGCTCCAGAGGGGCCACTCCAGAAGCTCTGTGGAGCAAGCCTTTAAGTCTTCTGCTTCTTTTCAGATATTCAGAGGGGCAGAATTACCCACTCCAAACTTACCTGCTGTTTTGGAAGCTATTACACTGATCTTGTAGCTGTTGTTTGAAATTGGAGCTCCTTCCTAGCTAGCTAGCCTGGAGCCTGTAGTGGAGAAGGTTTCCACACTGAGAAGGCTTCTGCAGGTACTGGACTTGGTCTTGGTCTATGCAAAATAGATCTATTTTGATTTATTGCAGATTCTGTAGTGTCCCTTCGCTCAGACTCTTTTGGTCTAAGCTTTTCTACTCTAGCCAGACATGCAGAGGGCTGGGTCTACATGGAAAGGAGCCACCCCTCTCACCGTCCTGCTGCTCAGAAACAGCTCCTGGCAGCCGACACGTGGATTAGCACTGAACCATCTGGACAGGATTTATACCCCTTCTATTTACAAGTGGTGGCCTTCACTGGACTAAGTAAATCCTGTAAAGGGAAATCCTGCCTCACTAGCTTTCTGAAGCTGTTCAAGGTATCTATACATCAAAGATATATTTTGTTTGGGTTTTCAACAAACCCCTGACAAGATGCCTAGCAGAACGCTACTGAAGAAAAGAAGCTGCCATGGGACTTACACTTACATGAATTGAAAGCTGCCCACAGAGTAGGGAGCGAAGGCATTTGCCGTCACTTTCCAGGATGAAGAAGAGTAAGCGGTAGTCTTTTAGGGAATGAGTATTATTTAAGAACTTCATCAATGACTTGCAGAAGGAAAGGGTACGGAAATATGACTCAGTTTGCAGGTGTTACTGAACTCCTTCAGGGAGTCAAATGATACGCTGGCATGTGGCAAGGAGCCCTGGAAAGGCCGCGCATAGCTGAGCGAGTGTGGCAAAAAGTGGCAGATGAGCTCCTGTGTAGATACACAGTGCATCGAGGGAGAACACTCTAAGCCGTGCTTACACAGTGCTGGACTCAAAACTGGCAGCTGCAGCTCAGGAGAGAGACCTGGGAATCTCTGAACTCATCTGCTTAAAATGCAACAGCAGCCAAATATGCCAACAAATTTTGGGTGTTCTCAGAAAGGATGGTAAGAACAAACCAGAAAATATAAAACCTTGGTGCATCCACATCTTGAACACTGTGTACAAGCCTGTTTCCACATTTTAAGGACATAGGGAAATCAGAGAAAAGGCAGAGAAAAGCAACTAAGATGATTAAAGGGATGGAGCAGTTGCTGTTACAGGGAATCAGAAAAGGCTGGGACATTTCATGATCTTATCCGCGCCCCAGGCTTAGTGGGATGTGGTCAAAGTTTATAAAATCATGAAGGCAGTGAGGGAAGCAAATACCGAATTGTTACTTGCCAAGTCCTGCCATGCCGCATAGGCACTCACCGAAACTCGCTGGAGAGCAGTTTAAGACCTAAAAAGAAAGTCCTTTCTTTAATACTGCAAGTCACTACCTGCTCTGCCTCCTGGAATCTGCTGTTACAGGAGGCTGTGGAGACCCACAGTACCAGCAAGTTAAAAAAGGCAAAAGCAGACCAATTCCGGGACAGCAGGTCAGTAAACAGCTAGTGGAAGGGAGAGGCAGGAATGTGCTCACTGACATCCTCGGTGCGGCGGTGGGTGCTGGAGGAATATGAGGGGGGTGGACTGCAGACAGGCAGGATCATGGGTTGTCCCCAAACAGCATTTTGTATTGCCACTGTTGGAGATGAAACGGACGATTACTTTGACCCAGAAGGCCGTTTTCAGTGTTGTCGTGAAAATAAGACCCTGCACTCCTTTGCTAGGGCTTAAAGCTGCCACTTCAGAGTTATTTCCACCCATTTAATTTTGATTGCATCTCAGTAGGCAGTAAATGGTGCGGGATATTTCTCAACTGAAATAACTGTGTGGTAATTATCAATGGCAGGAATTTTTTGTTGTTTTTTTGACTGTGTCAGTTTTTTCAGTGGATTTTGGGAAAACATGAATGTCTGCACAAATAAAGGGAGGTGAACAAACAGCATTGGATACAGATCTTTTATATGAATCTATAGAACATAAAAGTGATGTAAATCCAGTCAAATAAGAAGTATCTTGACCAAAGAGAATGAGTTAGGCGGACACCAGAAAATTTATTTTTAATGAACATACTTTTACGGCTTTGTTCTGATACCGTCATGGACATTCCTGGATCAGAGTCCAATTTATACAGCTGAATTTTGTTCCCAGGTTTTCTGATGGTGTGACTGTTGTACTTTGCATGGTGAGCAAATAACGAGAAGTTGCTCTAATAAAGGTATTGGATGCTGGGCCTAAATAATTAAAGAAGGGCCAGAAGTCCTGGATGCTGTGTAACTCCCTCATTCTCCGAGGAGGTCCTTTCCCTGATTTATCACAGTTTCTTATATCACGCACCCAGAGGAGCAGGATCTCTCTCATACCTGAGGTCCGTCTGTCCTTCTAGCCATGCACGATCCAAAGCAGGGTCTGTCCGCAGGGTGCTTGGTGGCTCCGTGGTGCCGGCGGCAGGGTGGTGAGGAGCCAGGCGCGGAGCAGGCAGAGCCTGTGGCGTACCTCAGCCCCTACTCATGGAGCAGCTGCAGGACGCCCCTTGCAAGGGCACAGTTCGGGTGGGAATCATCACTTTCGGCAGAGGTTCCCTCTCATTTTGAGGATTTCATAAGAATCAAACACTTCAGCTTCTCCTTACCCAACCTTTTAGTTTTTCTTTCACTGTCCATCTTGTTCTAAATACCTTGTACAGCGAAGTGCTGCTTCGCTTTTCGCTAGTTCTCGTCGTTCCTTCTCCCAGCTCAGAGAAAAGGCTGAAAATGCCACCCCTCACCAGAAGGTGGTTTTGTGTTGCAGAAAATACTGAAAAAACCAGTTATTTTATACACTGCTGGCCGTTCCAAGGCATGCTTATGGCTACTTATTTATATTCATCAGGTATCCCAACATCTCAAGACAATTATCAGGTCGCGGTTTTGATATCCGTTTGCTGTGTCACAATGCAGAGAGAAGAATGCCCAATCACATCCCCTGAAAATGAGCTATATTTGAGCAAAAGGTTGAAATGGTAGA
>VZSC01013924.1:50645-68653 GCA_013398225.1 Steatornis caripensis | reverse complement strand
GGAATTTTTACTCCTAAATAAGAAACTTCTGAAAATTCAGCTTATAATGATAATGATGTTGCACAAAAATCTTTCTCTCTTAATAGTCTTTCATGGCTCTTTCTAGTAACTTTACCATGATATGAATTTTTCTGACTTTAGAAGAAAGCAATTTATTTCTAATAATTTATGCAGCAGCTACAGCATGTTTATCACCACACAGTAGACGGATCTGAAATACGTCAGTGAGCATATTTTGCAAGCCATCTGTAAATACTTCACTGATAGAAAATGGCACAATTTTAAACCATCTTCCCAAATTACTGCAGAGTGCAGCTTTCACATTGAAATACGGAGCATGTTCTTAGACTTTGTCAAGACAGCACCTCAGCATATGCCAGACAAACGAAAAGACCCATCTGATGTAGGTTGTCAGCAAAGTTTGATGCATCTATGCTGGGTCAGGATTACTAGAACTTTCAAAAAGCACAGGTTTCTTATGTGGAACGGCCCCTATTCAATACCCCAGGAAAGCTGCCAGTCAGCTACTGCTGCACTCGGCTGCTTCTGGGCAGGGGTTCTCCTGTCTGCAGTTTGAGAAGCATTAACCATTCAGTTGTGCCATTTCCCAGATTATTCTTTCAGGATGCCTTTAGCATCATCTGTGAAATAAATGTTGTACAAACTGCTGTGCAGTGTGCTAGTCCTCCTTTGAAGGAGGACTGCTGGCTGCTCTTCAGGCTCTCAGTGAAGGTGAAGTCTACTTTATTCTGGGACACTGAGCACTCGTGAGCTGTAGTTTAGGGCTAACACCTTATCCCCTGTTCTACAACTGTTCCCTTACAAGGGTCGTCCTCCCAATTGCAATGTTTCTCACTGAAGGCAGTAATATTTGTAGTTTGTTTCAGCAATGATGATGGCTACTAAAGGAGACATACACTGCGATAGATGTTGATAGCAGAGGTTCTCTGCACTTACACTAACAGACCTACCCCAGGCTTGCACCTCATCCCTCCCCAAGAAATGTCTAGGAACACGGATGTTTGAAATAGGCTCAGACTGATGGTTGTAGCTACCGGCAGAGACATATGTGGGATATGATTATTTCTTTTATATTTGTGTTTGTCCTGCCAGCCTTTGGGAAACATTATGTTTGTTGGAGGGTAAGCTTGCCCTTATCGACTCAACAAGACCATTTTTGTCCCTTTCAGAAACAGGGATATTTGACAGTACTTTATATCTCTTTGTTATACGGAGGTGATCAACATCTATAAAGATGGAGACAGAAACAGCTCCCTCAGAGTAGGCAAAATATCAGAAGTGTTTATTGCTCTTTATGGTGTCTGAGAAGAATGATTCAAATCAAAATTAAAATTGCTCTCAGAAGAATGAGAATAGGTTAGTTCATTTTTGCACTGGAAAAATGAAAATCAAATAAATAATAACTGTTAAGCATAACACTATAATTGCCTGTCTAGTTGCCTACGTTCAGGGTGAACTCCCATCGCCTTAACTTTATTTTGTCATGCAAAGAGTTCATTAAGTACAAAACCATACTGTATGTTTATTCTGTGTGTACTTGGCATGCTGTAGCTGGAAAATAATAGAACTGCCGCCTGAATAGTAGTACTTTTACTCTATTATTGTTTTTAAGAGAGAGATGTTTTTTCAAGTCACTGTTCAAGTCCACACTTCTTTAACATTTCATAGCTAGGAAACAAACTTTGAAACGCTGATGTTTCTGACCTCTTGAACTGACCCTGAAGTAATACCTCTGATATTGTCGTAGATTGTGTGGAGCACATTAAAGAATAGCTTCTTTGGACCTTATCCCAAAGGAAATTTAAGTTCTTGGAGATCTTTGCATTGATCTACAGGGAGAATAAGTCTGGAAATTAGTACCATTAATATTACAGAATAATAGAATGAAATAAATAGTAATAATTATGCATGATTACTTAATACAGTTTAGTAATTCACCTATATGGGGTTATGGTATACCACTGTTTCTTAAACTATACCACTTACTTACACTATGTACACCCTTTTACTGCAGGGCTGGAACAGCAGGGGCAACAACGTAGAGTCACTTGATCTCTGCTTTCGGAAGACCACTGCATCCTGGTAAGAGATGTTAAACTACTTTAAGGGACATCATTTCAGGGCCTCACAATGCATTTCTATAGATATAGGTGCACCTATATACACATCACATGCAGAGAACAAAATGTTTCTAATTCATATGAAAACTCTGGTTTTGTGAGGTCAAAATGCGGTTAGATAGCTCTACTCCTCAGTTAACGCACATTGCTCTGGAAAGGTTTCCAGAGAACAGTTCCCCATCCAGACAGAAATAAGCCTCTGCCTTACCCAGAGTAACAAAAAGCCGTTCACCAGACTACAGCACACGGGATTCAATTGAACAATTGAAGGGAGAGCTACAAGTTGTTTGACTTGAAGTAAGTATGTGCCCAGCCTATGGCACGTGACTCTGAACAGCTGCCTGTGGAGAAGGTTATGATCCATAAATTGTCATTGCATTCAGTGGTCCTAACGGTAATCACTACCAGTTTCTTTTTAATCATACTGCATTAAGCCACAGGTCTAAAGGTTTGATTGTCCCTCTATAAAAAGTGAGTGATCTGTCTGCCTTTGGCAGTCTGCAATACAGAAAAAATTCTGTTATGCACTTGCAGTTATTCTTGATGGCAGAGAATTTGTATCTAGGGACTCAGATTTATAGGTTTTCCAAATGCACCNTTTAATCATACTGCATTAAGCCACAGGTCTAAAGGTTTGATTGTCCCTCTATAAAAAGTGAGTGATCTGTCTGCCTTTGGCAGTCTGCAATACAGAAAAAATTCTGTTATGCACTTGCAGTTATTCTTGATGGCAGGGAATTTGTATCTAGGGACTCAGATTTATAGGCTTTCCAAATGCACGTTAGAGCAATCTGAAAGGTTATCATCCCCAGCTGCCTGTCCTTTCTCTCTGCCAGAGGTTATTGCTCCTACAGCAGAGACAATTGAATGGCTGGCACATTATGTGCACTGTTCATGGCCTGGCCCATCAATTTCAGTTTACATTATTAAGTGCCTGGGCTATGAGCATAGGTGGCAGAACGCCTGGACTTACCATCCCTGCTGGACATAGCTGCAGTGGTTAAAGTCCTTATCAGTTCCCACAGGTGATAGCCAAATCCCACAGCTACTGAGGACAAAGCCCTAAATCCCACCTATGCAGGGTGCTGAGGGTTGCTACAAACACCGTTGCCCATGCTGCACGTCTCGCTCTTTGGAAGGCGGCGGGAGAAAGAAGCGAGTGGCTTCCAGTGTCGCTGTGTCAGCACAATCAGATAACCCTGGTAATCAGGAGAGGGCCAGGCACACCCAGGTTTAGGGGGCCCAGGAGAAGTCAGCCTGAGAAACTTTCCAGTCCGGAGTTCAGGCAGCCGAAGTGCTAAAACTGGCCATTTGGGAAAAAGCCTGGAGAGGATTTGGAAAACTCAGTAATATGCACTGCAAACCCTAACTTTTAAAGAGTGCAGTGACCTGTAGGAACCACACTGTGCACCTAGAAGAAAGTCCCGGGAGACACCATGTCAGCTAAAAATCAGGAAGAAACTGTGGTGAGGGACAAGTTCTAAACGGGAAACCCTCCCAGGACGGCCGCTCTCCTAGCCTCACCGTGGAGCCCAAGAGCATCACAGCCTGGAACACATTGTTTGTGTATTTACTTGAGGGAAGAGGAATGCCGCTTCAACATCTGTTCCAGTTCGGCAGGGGAAGGGACCGAACAGTTGTCTCCTACATGCCAACGGGGTTAAGTCGCCTCAGAAGTGTGCTGACGTGGAAGGTACACATCCCTTCTCTTTTATCTGAATAATGTGTGGTCGGAGCATGACTAGTCTAACAGATATTTTGGGTATCTAGTTTGTGAATACATCTGGATCTCCTTGGCACACCCAGCGTTTTGTGAATGCAAGCGGTACCGAGGGGACGTTATGTATGCAAATCAGCAGAATTTAAGCACCTTGGGGGTGAGGAAGCAGTTACTCAGAATTTCTGAAATTTCTAATAGCATTTTAATTTTGGAAGTAGAGACTTTAATTTGCAAGTAGGATCTATTTGCAAATCCACCAAATCCTCGGTGGATTTGGCCTTTTTAATCTGGAGGTATTTCAAAACGTACCAGTGAATCAGTGGGAGTTAGGAGCTTTGATGTCTTATGTGCCAGTTCCCATCTGTAAGCGTCTGAATACCTTTCTAAGTCTGGGCCACAATGAGTTCTTTGAACCATGCTAAAGTGTGAGGCTTTTCCACAGACAGGAATGGCCTTGCTTGAGCAGACAGCGTGGAGCAAGAAAGCGGTGTTTAGTAACATCAGAAAGACCCTTTGAGTTGGACATTCCTGCACAGAAAATAAAATTGTAGAAGATATCCAGGCATTGTTAATTATATTCAACCCATTAAGTGCAAGCATCATACGGAGAAAAATCATTTAGGATTGACAGGTTTTTGTATTGCCATCCTTAGGCTTACGCCATGTTTAGAGTAAGCCCCATTGATTTCTGTTGACGTTAATGGCCCATTAACAGTTAGATTCAGTGTCTGGCAGACTGCTCTTTGCCTGTGCCAATCGCCACCTCCTGCTCACGAGGCTCTCATGTTCTGTGCATGTTGTTGCTGAAGCAGGGGCCAAAGAGCGGCACAGCAATAACTGCACCAGAGCCAGCCCTTCCCAGCAGAAGTAGGTGTCGCTGCCACGGCTTTATCTTTGGCGACGATGGCAGCAGAAAGTCTCATTCTCCAGTCTCCACCATCTGACAGCCCAGCCCTGCTCCGTCCCTTCCCTGCAGACCAGAAGGTGCAGCGGATCAAGGAGGGCCCGGCTGCAGGGAAGCAGTGGGACCCTGCAGTCTTGCAGGAGTGGCGNCCTGCTCCGTCCCTTCCCTGCAGACCAGAAGGTGCAGCGGATCAAGGAGGGCCCGGCTGCAGGGAAGCAGTGGGACCCTGCAGTCTTGCAGGAGCGGCGGGTGGAGGCGTGTGGCTGCGTGGGGCCGCGTGTTGGAGTGGGCGAGTCAGGAGTGCAGCTTAGGAGTCATGGGAAGAGGGGAAGTAGACAGCGATCACGAGAAAAGAGACACGGTGAAACATGTGGGTGAGGAGGGGAGAGAAAAAAAAAAGCAAAAGAGATTTGCCTGCCCTGCTAGGATTCCACAGCTCCCTGAAACCTTGCCTTCATTCCACTCAGAGCTCTTTAAACTTCATTGACCCCCACTTACCATCATTCCTTTCCTCCCGGAAGCTGAAATCTCCACTGATCCCTTCCAGTCCCACACTCATACCTCTGAGGCCACTGATGATTTCTTCCCATCTCCTCAAACCCATTCCTTCTCCCCATCCTGGCCCCTGTGCTCCATCTTCACCATAGCCCTACAGTCCTCGTGTAGCACCTCCCTGGCCCTTCCTCACCACCCCAGTGGCCTTTCCCTCCCAAGGTAGTGAGCCTTGTTTACATCGTCGGGAAGCCCCAGGTGAGCTCCACTGGCCACTCCAGCCTTGCTCCTGGCCGGGAGTGTTTTCTCAGCCAGCACAGCCCTTTGAAGTCAGCAGGACAACTCCTGCGTCTAAGTGCTCACCATGGAGACCAAGGAGCGCGTAAACAAATCTGAAGTATTCTGCCCCAGCGCTGCCTTTTCCCGCACTTCTCCCAGAGCCCAAACAATCCATACACTTGTATGGGTCTGCACGTCTGTGATCCGTGTAACTGGCAGGGACAATTATTCCAGTGTTTCAGTCTGCTATTTTGCTCTTACCCTTCTTTGTCACCGTTCTCGTACGGAGAAGAAACCTGTAATAATGACATCCGGTAAAGTGTACATAACGCAAGTGTTTCTTCTGTGTCTTGCGTTTGTGATACTATCTTCTATCTGATTCCAGGCTTCAAAGTTAAATAGCGGTATTTTCCTCAGTGATCAGCAGGAATGGGGTTAACCATACCCTTGTAATAGACAGAAGCTCTTTGAAATGAACCATCCTATTTTGATGAAAAACTTGTTTAACAAAGTGCCCACGTATATTTTAGATATATTTAGAAATGTATTCAGTTTTTGAGTATCTATCTCATTCTAGTAAATGTTAGCTTTGCTTCAGATAATTTTAGCTTTTTGAGGCAGTGGAAGTGTTACCGATTAGAAAGATAGTTTGGCATGGGATCGGATGTAGTGTGGTACCGAAGCAAAGATAACTACACACAGCACAGGATGTGTAAATCACACTATCACCGAATAAATAACAAGAGACTAAGCCAGTGGAAACTGAAATTAATAGAGAGAAAAACGGAGAAAATAGAGAAATAAAGCAGAAAATAGAACTTTATTGCAGCTTTCTATTGTAATAGCCCCACCAGAAATGCATAAATTGATTCCATTTACAAACTCTTAAATCCCCTGCTCCAGATTAGAAAGAGCAACAATGTAAAATTCATGGTATTTGTGACTGGCCTTTATCGAAAGAGAGTAAACAGCCATGAACTTCTAACAGAGCTTCTGCTCCCAGTGTAACAATTCCACGAGAGGATCGTGGTGGAACTTCAGACCGCACAATGAATATGTCACAGAAGCTTAAGTGTCTCTTAACATAAAGTGATTATTATATAGCCTCATCTTACTGGTCTCTCAGCTATTCACATTCAGGCTTTGAAGTGTCTGCTTTTATTCCAGCCCTGCCATCCTCTTTTTCTCTTCTGAAGTTGCATAGAAGTTGTTCAGGAAATCAGCACCAGCGTCTCTGTGACTGATATGTAAATCAAAAACAAGTGGGAAAATTGTAACAAGCCTTTAGGGAGACAGACGGGTTCTTTATGGCACTTGCTTGATGCTCAAGCTGCTCTAAGAGCAACTATTTCTAAGTCTATCAATTAGAAGGAATTACTAAATGAGGTTATTAGCATTGGAGTCATTCACTTCGGCACTGTTATTTCAACTCGCATTTAGGCTGGTAGTCACTGAAACTTGTCAGCGGCACAGCAAAGCGCTCCGTCTCTCGGTCCACTTCTGTCGAATTAGGGCTCAGAGAACGCTACTCGCGTGAGCTGACTCTCCTGTCAAAGCGGCCTCTCGTAACGATTAAAGAGCTTGATGTTTCTAGATGTCAGCTAAATATCTCCTAAAGGTATCCTCATGCATCCTGAGCTCTGTTTGTAGGTGAACATAAGCAAAACCTCCAACGTGAGAAGAGTCTCGCTTCTTTGTGCTCACCTACAAACGGTTTTCCCAGATGCTGAGATTAATTTGCTCTGCTTTGCCAAAAGAGTAAGTGGCATAAGTTTTGTTGGCGAAATAATGAAGTGAAAAATAAAAATCAACAACAATTACACTAATGAACAGTTATGTAAAATCCATTCATTAAAAAGCAGGAAATGAAAGGATTATAACTCCGCAAGAATTTTAAACATGGGAAAGGTGAAGCAGTGGATAGCTAGATCTGTTATTAGCTCACAAACAGTGTCCTACTTGAGAGGAAAATCAGAGAAACAAAATTTTCCTCCCAAAATTGTACCTACAACAAAACAAAGATTGACCCGGGGCTGCATAAAAGAGGTTTTTCTAGAACCTTGAATCTTTGTTTTTCCATAAAGAATTACCAAAAAATAGGAGTAGACAGGTTTCCCATCCAGCCACTTCTCTTAGAAAACGCCACCTGCTCTGTACATATTGCCAGAAGTAAAGAGTGAAAGGTTATGGGGGAGTCCAGGCCAGCACTAAGCAGCAAAGAAGAACAGAATGAAGCATTTTTATTTGAACCGTTTAAAGAAATCAAGCTTTATCATTGCAGTCACATATTGATAAATGGTTACTTTAAATCAGGAAAACAGCTTATTAAAAGAACGAAAAACATGGAGGCAATGTGAAAATTGAAAATGCCTTCATTCACAGGTGTCTGTTTTATTTTTATCTCACTTTTTTCCTCTTTCAGTAGGAAGAACAAAAAGCAANTGGTTACTTTAAATCAGGAAAACAGCTTATTAAAAGAACGAAAAACATGGAGGCAATGTGAAAATTGAAAATGCCTTCATTCACAGGTGTCTGTTTTATTTTTATCTCACTTTTTTCCTCTTTCAGTAGGAAGAACAAAATGCAAAACCAAACCAAACTGAGAACTGAAAAAAAAAAAAAAGTTATTTGAATCTGCCATGAATTCAGACCCCGACTGAAATCGAAACAAACAAAATTAAAAAACTGAATCAATTAAGATGGATTACTTGACTACCAACCACAAAAAATCCCTGCCAGGTACTCATTCACCTCGACAGTAGCCAAGCACCATGCAGATAACTTACTGATTTACTGCAACGACAGCAACAAAAATTGAAAGCGACGAAATGCACTAAACTGAAACTGAATATTTCTTTGCTCGTTTTCCTCTTTTTGCAAAATGGTTACCAATTACCAGAGGGCAATCTGACTTTCCCGTGATTGCAGATTCACTATAACTTCCTTGCTTTTTAATCAGTAAATACAACAAATGGCTAAAAACTTTGAAATCATCATTATTACATCCATGAGAAGTATCTGAAAGTAAAAAATATGACCACAGTACTTTTGTGTTGAGATTACTTTTCTTACCAGCTTGAGGTCTGTCTGAAGCCCTGCGTCCAATTAGGTTAGACCATTAAAAAGCAAATGATCTTGACATTTTATTTTAATAGCCTGACTTGGCATTGTCCAAACATGAAACACTGAACTTCCAGGGTATGAACTTTCCCCACCAGTGTATGTTTTGGGCTGAAGAGTGAAAGAGAGGGGGAAAAACTGTTGATTCAATACGAGAGTAATAGGTGCTGGCTGAATCAATCACATACTTTTGAAGATGGAAGGAGGGAAGAAAAATCTTGCGCTATTCTATACTCTGATATTTGTAAACATATAAATGTTCACAGCATAATCCAGGCCTCTTTCTTGTTCAGACAATAAGCTTCCTAAAGATTCCTATCTTTAGGATACTCACGCTTTGTAAACCCAGTGGTGAGTTACCCTAAGCTATGTAAGAGAAGAAAATGCGTTTAGCTTAACAGAAGAACATACTGCACATGCGATTTTAGTAAAATCATAGTTATACTTGCTTGCCAATGCCTTATAGTTCAGAAATCACATTAATGTGTCTCCTCCTATGGGACCAAGTAGAAATAATCCAGAAGAGAGAGACAAGGGTGATCCAATGAGTAAGAGATAGTGCTTCAAAGAGAGATTGAAGGAGCTAACATTGTTTTCTCTATAGGAACAAATGAAGATGGGTAATTGTCCAGGTGGCACGTCCACCACATGAGTTTATTGCAATATGAGTTGCTAGAGACTGAGAGGTTGTATGTGCCCGGAGAGGAAGAGCTGCGTGCGTCCCTCCTTCCTACTCACCTCGTAGTAGCCGCCATCAAAGACAAGATATTTGGCTAGATGGATGCAGCCAAGAAAAGAGGTAATCTTGTGTTCTTATGGGAGGCAGAGTAGCACTTGTCCTTGCACACTGTGCTTGTATTTTGCTTACCTTACAATCCACTGCTTAGGAAGTATTTCAGAAAGATTGATTATTGAAAGAGGGAATGATGTAGTGGGAAGGCTGACAGAACGGAGAGGGGATTCGTATCAGCGCTTGTGCTGGTAGGAGGGAAACAGCAAGATTACGGGGCAAAGGCTTGTGGTTTGTATTTATACACCTGAGATGTGCAGTCAAAGTACAGGCTGTTGCCCGTAGTTTTATAAGACCTCTATTGCTAGAGGGCTAGATCATTCATTTTTCTACCAGGATATTTGAGCTAGCCTTTTGAAACATTCTCCATACGTTTATTTTTGGGAGACATAACAAAGGATCACATTTGGTGAGATCCATATTCATTTTACAAATAATCAAAGACTGTCTGAACTAATTTTAATTAATGAAATGGAGAACATTCCTCCTTTTTTTTTGGTCAGTAACATGCATGTATGAGGGATGAGGATGTCTAGGAGTTCAGAGTTTTGCAAAAACTCTAGAAATCCCACTGGAAGTATGGATTTTCCCCAAAGCAAACTGAAAGCTTGAAGCAATTTTCTCTGTACTTTTCTAATAGATTTTTCAAGAGAAATGCAATAGTATATGACAGGAAATTACCAGAGAAGAACATTTACCTGTGCATAGACCAACACAGAAAAATCTAGCGTAGAAGAGGAAGTGCAAATTGTCAACATTATAAAAATACAGGCATGTATTTAGCACAAGAGCTGACCCCCCTGCATCGGGTTGTGGTAATGGTATGAAACCCTGCTCTTACGCTGCACGGCCAAGTGGAGTCAGGAAACCTTCATACACCACGTTTCTTCAGCAAGGGCATACAATAGCGCAAAGAGTGTTCTCAGAGAAGAGGCAACAGTTTGGTTTTGTCATTTCAGTGTGCTGCTCTGTGGGAAATGTAAAAACTGTGCTTTAAAAGTCTAGAATAAAGGCCAGAGAATTACATCCCCTAGGCCAAGCTGTCAAAAATATTTATGGAACTAAAAATCTCAGGAGCATAAAGCAATTCATACTATGTTAATGTTTGTACTGGGAACTTTCCATTAGTAAATATATGAGAGGGAATAATCATATCCATCCATCTGCTTAGTGGCTGTTCAACCACTGAAGCTGCTACGTGTCAATTATTAATCCTCCTGGGGACAGAAACCCTTTTTTTTTTGGAGGGCTAGCTTTCTAGGGGTTTGGATTTGGTTTTTTTTCCTGCTATTTAAAATTAATCTTTTTCTTAAAGATTTCTTACAGATATTGACAGATACATTTTCTTCTCAGTAATGTGTTCCTCTTTCATTCAGCTCTACCATCAGCCATGTTGTCTTTTTCTAATAGGAAGATTGGGATACATGAACTAAACCTCTTTCAACTTATTCAAGTTCTTTTCGGACTCTTACTTCAATGCCTTTGTTGCAAGGACGGCTGTTCAACCGACGGTCATTAAGACGTTTGAACAGCCGTGCTGTTTCTATTTTTGTTGATCAGGTAGTGATCTTTCCAGTTTCTGACACAGCAACAGACAAGAATGCAAGAAAAATATTTATAAAATAAAAATCAGAAGTGTTTAATTTAGATGCAAGGAAAAACCCCCACCAAACCCCAAAACAGTGGCCATGGCTGCTGATCCTGTTACTTAACAGCTAATCAGGGAAGTGATGTGTAACATCAGAGACAAATTAACTTCAGTGAAAGAGGGTCATTTTCTGATGCTAGTCACATTGAGAAATCATTTATTTTAGTGAGAATCAAGAAAGGTGGCTTAGTTTTTGTTGCTGAATGATGCTGCCTTTTACAGATTGATTTCTGCCAGGACCGTCTTCATTACTAATGCCACTGTAATAGCATAGGAGAGTAAGTACATAGCATCAAAGAAAATCTTTGCAATAAACACAGGTACTAGTTCAACTTACTGATCAGAACGGTCATAGAGTAAAAGCTGCTTTAATCACACCAATCGCTGACCATGATTCATCATGAGCAACTAACTTGCGCAAATGAATGAATGAATAAACAGACAAAAAAATGCTTCATGCAGTAGAGTACAGTTATAAAATCCTTTGCTTAAATTATTTCAGAAAAATGAGGAAAACATCAATAATAAGATTAGAAAATTTCATTTTAGTTTAGCTATCCTGTGTTTTTCAAAAGCTAGATAAATAGCTTTAGATATATAGCCTGTACAAACGGATTGCCTATACGATACATCAGTGTTTCATTGTATCTTATTACGATATTATTATCTACTAGCACCAGAAAGCCAGGCGAGTGAGAATCCCATTGTGCTGGGCAATGCCATGCAAATGCACATCCAGCAGGAGACAGTCTCTGTCTCAGAGACACCATGCTCTGAGTAGACTCTTGCTTGCTACCGAGTCAGATCAATGACAAAACAGACCAGGGCCCAGGAGCGCCCGCACGAGGTTCCTGTGCTCACCTTGCCCAGTCCTGGGGAACCCAGCTGCAGCTTTCGCACCACGTCCCTCAAGCCCTGCAGACCTGGGGGAGAAGTTGCTGTCGACGTGGAGCTGCAGGGCATCCGTTTGCAGAGATACTGAGCGGTGCAGTTGCCTGGAGGGAGCTGGGTGGAGATGATTAAAATAAGCGTCTTTCCAGATTCACACTACAGCTTGTTCCAGGATGTTATCATGTTATCAAGGTGCTCTGGGTTGTCAGTGTTAAAAGCACAAGGTAATAGTTCATGTCAAGTGTGTTAGACGTTACAAATCTGGTCAAACTCCTGCACGCATTTCTGGGAGCATTTCCAGTTGCTTTGGTAGGTTTTGCTGGAGGCTTTACCTGGAATGCTGTATGAGAGAAATATTTACGATCTTCTAATTTCGTTATTCTTTTCAAACATTTTAGTTTCAAGTTTTTTAGCTTTCCTTTCATATCAAGACACCTCTTTCAGTGTGCAACTTGCAGCATTCTCTGTCTTCTAAGAAGCCTGAAAACGACTTGGACATCAAAAACATTTGGGGAAGTAGAAAGGGACAGATTTTACTCTTGAACGGGGCTCATTTAGATCCTGCAGACAGAGTCGCCTGGGGGAACAGCAAGATCTGAATGCAACCTTAAGTGAGAAATTCCTGTCTCTGTGAAGCCTTAAGCATACAAAACTTACATACAGGCTGGACTTGCACGAGTGTCTACACATCTGAGAAACAGAATTGTGGATGGTTGGCATCAGCAATTATCTTCCGCATCCGTTTCCCTGCTGTTTTCTTTGCCATAAGTGCCTACCCTAGAACATAGGTATGGCATATGATTGCTGAATCCTGAGCACACAGAACAGCTAATGAACCCGTGAAGATTTAAGTCTCTTCCTTTATGCTAACTGGTTTGTAAGTTCTTAATGTATGACATGCATCATTAAAGAAATACATAAGTGACAGTTTGTTGCTCTTTTCTTATTTAAAGGCAGTCAGCACATTTTATTTAAATAGATAGAATAAATACATGTTATGGACATATTTCTGTCAGTAGTGTGTGGTATTTTTAATGCCATTCTAGCATACTTTTGTCCTGTCCGGGTGGAAGAGTCCAGATCTCAGATTTCTGCTGAAGCAACGGAAAACTAGACCTATGGCTTGGTTTATTACAAATTATAATTGTTTCAAAGTTATTTGAATATTAACAGATTCTTTGTTTTAAGGAAACTGTGAATATACAGTATGAGAAAATTCCCACAGATATAATGTGACATATTAATAATTGTGATATATGATATTTCCAGTGGGGTAAAAGTTCTCACAAAAGTAGCAACTGCTGCTTTGCATTTCTTTCAGGCTCAAAACCCACAGAACCTCTGAATAAAATCCAGGTAAAAGCACTAGGCTTCACCTTCTTCCATGTCAAAAGCAAAGAAATAAGATGCAAATGCATGGCAATTTCGAAGCACAATTGAACATCGGTCCCTCTCTGATCAGTTTCCACTGAAAAATTGGCCAGGATTTGAGAATCTTTTCAGATACGTTCCACATGTTGAGTCTGAAATGAAAACCAAAACTGACAGATTTTGCCAAGTTTTAGACTGGTAACATTTACACCGCTTTGTGGCGATATAGCTTGGATCTGAGAGCTTCTTGCATCGAAGGAATCAATGACTTCTAACCCTGCTCCCTCTGCTCTCTCTGAAGGTAAGGAAAGTGGCTTGGGTTTTTGCTCTGCCTTTCCACAAGCACCAGCTGTAAAACAGGGTTCCAAATTCTGATTCAGACTTCTCCCAAATTTAGAAGTTTTGGCTCTATGGGCACATCTGTCCTTTAGTAGTGGTGTTAATCTGGCCGGCAGCTAAACACCACACAGCCACTCACTCACCCTCCCCTGCCCCGGGGCATGGGGGAGAGAATTGGAGGGGTAAAGGTAGGGACACTCGTAGGTTGAGATTTTTAAAAATTAATAAATAACATAAATAACATAAAATAAAATAAATAATAATAGTGATAATAATAGTAGTAACAGAATATACAACCGAGTGATGCACGGCGCAATTGCTCACCACCAGCTGACCAACGCCCAGCCTGCTCCCGACTAATGATCCTGCAGAGACGGATCCCGAAACCACAATCCCAGAAGAGAGAGAGAGACCTTCCCGGTCAACTCTCATCTATATACTGAGCGTGACGCTGCATGATATGGAACATTCCATTGGCCAGTTTGGGTCCGTTGCTCTGGCCGTGCTGCCTCCCAGCACCTTGTGTACCTGCGCACTAGCAAAACACGGGAAGTTGGAAAGTCCTTGATTTCTCAGCAACAGCTGAAAACGTCAGTGTATTGTCAACATTCTTCTCATACCAAATCCCATACTAAAGCCAAAACATAGTGCTCTTCTAGCTACTAAGAAGAGAATTAGCTCTGTCCCAGCCAGAACCAGGACACCTTTCAAATGCTCGGACACATCAGCTAAGCATTTTCTTAAATGTAAGTGCCTAGGAACACACAATGTATTGACTGCTCATGCTGAAAGCAGCTCACTGCTTCGTAGTTCACGGTTTCTGCAGCCCCTCAGCTCTAATGAGGAAAACCAAGATACTTATACACCTGTTCAAATACTTCTGTACTTCTTGAAATTGAAGTGTTTATTAAAAGATACTTTTAGTATACACTTTATTACAATTTAGTACTTATCACTTCACAGTTAGGTTGCAGTTCTCAGTTTGAAGGGCTTACTAAGCAGAGAACATGAGGAAATATTTTATGCAATCTGGAGCTAGCAGATAATGTGCGTCTGAAAAATTGTATATTTGCAATTTTTTCATACTGAAACGCTTTCTTCAGTCTGAGTCTTTATCCTTTTTTAAGACCCTGTCCCGTCTACCTGATGGAGAGCTGCAGGATGATGCCTTCATGAAATAATGTTTTAGTCCAAAGTAACTTGATTTTCTGTCTCTCTTGTGCTGTGTCTATCCGATAGGGCCCTTTTGATGCTGCATGCCTCACCTCACCCATCTTTGACCCTTTGATATGTTTTAGTTCCATTTCTACAAATTAAATAAGCAGAACTCTCTCCTACTCTGCTAGGAGTAGGCCTTTTATTTGCCATTACAGTCGTAATAACAATTTTGCAGAGAGAGTAATAACAAAAAACATTGTGAAATCTGGACGTTGCATAACATGTTCTGTCTCCAGATGGTGAAACTAAGTTGTCTGTAAACACTTTCCGGTATTGCTGGGGGAAGGGACGCGGTGAAGAAAAGCAAGGGCTGTGCTTGTGGACTGGAATTCAGACCCCTGCTTACCATTAACTTCACAGGGGGAATCTTCTCATTGTTCATTCTCAGGTCCATCATTTATGACTTATCATACAAGACGGGATACAAAATTGTGAAGTGTTAAACTCTAGACAGAATTAGCTTTCTCACAAGATCTCTCTTGCTACTGTGACACTTGGAGGATCCTATCTTGTGCTGCAGAACAGATCAAAGGGCTTCAACATGCAGTGAGGTAAAGCAGGTCAGGAGCTGTCTCTAGAGGACACAGGCACATGCAAGTTTGTACTTCTGAAAAGTTAAGGTGTATAGTACAAATCTGACTCAGTGACCAATCAGGAAAATTATTTTTTTTTTCTTTATATTGTGGCTTATTTAAGTCTACGGAATAAATTTTGAGTTCATATTTTGAGCCCAGAAAAGCTGCAAATACTCTACATGGTTGTGAACAACATACAATTTAAAAGACTTTGTTTTCGTGTAAGCTAATGTCACTCTAGACAATAGCATCGTTTTTCTCCGCCATGCTCTCCTCCATTGCTTTCTAATATTGATGTCTTTAGATCAGCTCAACCTAGCTGTGGATAAGTATTAGTTAATGACAGCAGATTAATTATAATAATCCAACATGTAGGTACAAAGGAAGCATGCAAGAACCAGAAGAAAAATATCCCTTCTCTGTAATCCCTACCTGAAATCGTGTTTCTTCTCTTACCAGTCATATTACCCTCTCCTCGATGCTCCTGAACTGCTGCTGCTGAGTAAGATATTCCAACAAATCGTCTCAGTTAGTCATTTCTACGAAGTAATCATCGTGTTGTCAGGAGCTGAATCAGTCTGATTATTTACTGTGATAGATCAGCACTCTTGCGTTGTCTAAGGAAGGCAAGAGAAAATGCTGGCACTGAGTTGTCCCATTGATCCCGGTGGAAGTGAGGTTCCTGCATCTCCAGCTTGTCCACTGGAGAAGTAAACAGGAACCTCAGAGCAGGAACAGCCCCAAAATCTGCTTCTGTCTTTCAGTAGAAAACACATTCAAGATGAATTTGTGCCTGTGGATCATGTATTATGGTAACCGATGTATCATTTTATGTTTACTGTTAAATAGAGATCCCTCCCCAAGCAAAGTAACGATGCAGCAAGAAGTGAAAAATATATTTTTTTTAAATCTCCCTTCTATTAGTAGCTTCTCTAGAAAGTGTGAGGCCAGAAGTGTACTTACCCTCCTAGTGCTGCATTTAAATCAACCCTTGTCGTGAGCGACAGCTCTACCGTCCTGTTTCTGCTGCTGTGACTGCCCTTCATTTTATCTATAGAAAACTCTAGGCATTTACATTAGGAGGTACCTGACCTGACTCTCAATCCCTTGCAAGTTACTGTTGTGCATTAAATCCTGTGGCTGAGACTCCACCAAAATTCTCAGAACTGGTAAGCTTTAACAGTGTTTCTGTTCACCATCATAGGATGGCAATGTCATCAAAACATAAGTAATAAAAACAAACTCTAACTTAAGAGGAACGGTCCTGGGAGCCTTGCTTAGCTGCTGCTTTCATTTTTCTAATACTCGTGTATTCATAAAGCAGTGAGAGGAATAAAAGATCAGGGACTGAGTTAATACAGTCTTATCAAGCTTGTCAAAAGCTTCTTGTCCAAACTTTCTTCTAAAAGCAAACTCCTAGACAGCAGTACTTCTTCCCCTCTCTGCAGCTGCCTTCAGCATGACGTGCTCCGTGACACTGTGGCTTTTCCCTGCCAGCATCATTTCAAAGAGGGTCATGGGTCAGAGGGCTTAATGTGCACGTGAACGGTGAGTCACATTTCTACAGTAACTATAGATATTTGAGTTCCCACCACCACCTCTGATTTTGATGCAGGATGTGCTTCACAAGAGGTTCCAGCGGAGAAAAATTTCCAGTGGAGAGCGACCAGCCAGCGTCGAGACCCGGCCATAGCACTGACGACACGCCAGCACTGGCACCTCAGTACTAGCGACATCACACTGCACTGAGTTCACCTGCTCCGTTCCAGATGGAGCAGCCCACATGACTTCTTCTAGTAGCAGATGTTCATGCATACTCTGAAAGAATGCTTGGGAAAAGCTGCTTTCCAGTGCAGTTCTGTCATCTTTCAGCAGGAAATTTCAGGTTTTGAAAATATTTCTCCTTAGAGTGCGGGAAAAAAGATTAAATACTGTTTGAGGCAAATAAAATAGGAGCAAGCGCACAGCCCCAACACACTCTCACAGCAGATACCACTCACAGTGGATACTGTTTCTCTTTCTGCATTAGGACTGTCAGGTTCATCGCATGTGAAGAGCATCTGAAAGGAAGATGCTCTGGTGGTATAAGGCAGACCTGCAGCACCCCACTTCCGTCCAGCTGTGACTCTCCTACAGATCTTCCAAAAGTGGAGGTCAGGACTAGGCTGAAAATCCCTCCAGACCAGTCTACTGTAAAAATGATACTGATTTTCCTTTGAGGCTAGAGCTCAGACCATGTTTGCAGATAGCCTCCAGTGCATTGCTGTTTATTATTTCACAGAATCACAGAATGGTAGGGGTTGGAAGGGCCCTCTGGAGATCACCCAGTCCAACCCCCCTGCTAATGCAGGTGCCCCCAGAGCAGGGTGCACAGGAATGCGTCCAGGCGGGCTTTGAATATCTCCAGAGAAGGAGACTCCACAGCCTCCCTGGGCAGCCTGTTCCAGGGCTCCGTCACCCTCTCAGCAAAGAAGTTCTTCCTCACGTTCAGGTGGAACTGCCTGTGTTCCAGTTTGTGCC
>VZSC01013924.1:17889-50506 GCA_013398225.1 Steatornis caripensis | reverse complement strand
AGTAGTTCCCTGTCTCTCTTGAACTGGGGACCCCACAACTGGACACAGCACTCCAGATGTGGCCTCACCAGAGCAGTGTAGAAGGGGAGGATCACCTCCCTCGGCCTGCTGGCCACACTCTTCTTAATGCACCCCAATTAATGCACCCTTCTTAATGCATATCTGTCTTGAAAAGTTTGAACTGCTCTGTGTCACTGAAAGCTGTCCTCTCCCATTTCTCTGCCATGCTCTCTCACCCCAAAGCACTAAGCCAAACATAGGATCTTCATGTAACACTGTGGAGCAAGAAGAGAACAACACAGTCTTATTGGACAGGACAACTACTAAGGAAATTCAGGGAATGAAAACTGTTAAATTAAACGCACATCTAACTTGGAAGGAAGTAATTTAGGAGAGAGGGAAAGTCAGAAAAGGGAAACATTCTTTAAATATAATTAAGCAGCAAAATAAAACTGGATAGAATATTCTGTTTAGGTATCTGGATTATAGAAAAAATACCCCAGAGATACTAGCAATAGAAATAAATACCATAATGACTATAATAAGCAGTGTGTTTTCTCGAAATATAAGGGGAAAAATTACACCGATTTCATACCGACTTAAGGGAGATCAGCACAACTCAAATGTCTTTTAAAAAGTATTGCTGATAACCACAAGAGAGAAACTTAAGTGATGCCTTTCACAGACCAATGCACTGAACTGTAGGAATTAATATCTATAGAGAGTCTCAAGGCTTGTTTCTTATGTACTGGTGTTTATTCTCAGATTTCATAGCAGTATAACCTTCTTACAGCCCAGTTTCTTAGCTGCACTTCACTTTGGATAATTACATTCTGCCTACCTAAATACGTTCTGTTTTTTTTGTCTCTCTACGGGGATTTTGTCTCATGGATGAGCCTGAGGTTAGGTCTCTGCAGGAGCCCTTCCTCGGTTCACCTTCTTGGGCTCACTGGTCATCTCTGTAGGCACCTCTGACATTCAGTTAACTGATTAACAACCAGCTAATAGACATTCTAGTTCACTCATGCATTATGAGATGTTGCAAGAGGGATATGTGTTTACAGACCAGTGCTATGTGCATAGTCTAAAGGCTGAATTTTCTTAGGAAGACACCAGTGCTATAGTTTTTATAGTCATTACCAAGGAGCTATCTTTTTTCAATACATGCTGCAGAAAACCATAGAGGAGTGACTGTCGTCTTTATTATGTGTGACATTTCTGTACATCAGGAACTATTATAATATAAAAAAAAGGCTATAGATGGTGTTGAGAAATACTGCTTTTGTTGTGACAAGTTAAAAGACTTCTGAAAGAAATTAACTGTCTGTGTATGATACCACTGATGGTCTACAGCCTGGTGTTGACCCTTCAGAAACCACAGGCTCTTTCAAATGAACATGAAAATGTGAGCAATTTGCTGGCACATTTGGTCTTGAAGGACTTTTTCCCACTGGGGAAACTAAGTAGAGCTTTCCTTTCCAATTCTAATGCTTCGTCTTAGACTGGAAATAGGAAATGCAGCAACTCGTTGCATGTTCATACCGCCACCATATCTGTTCTGATTATGTATGCTTTGCTAAAACAAACACTGAAGTCGTTTGCTGTTTGGATCCCTCTGAAATCAACCAGAATTTTTCCCCTGACTTCACAAGCCTCAGTTTTTTACCTCGTATGTATGACAAAGTCATGGTATCATATAGCATGGCAGGGATTTCACCTGCCATGATTTCACCTACAATGCCAGAGATTTAATCTACAATGGAAAAATGGGGCCATCTGACAGAAAATTATGATATCGCACAAAGAACAGTGACAGAACACTCCACTTGGTAAATCCAGGTGGAAAGAATACTAATGGCTCAGAAACATGAAAGGTCAAAAATCTTTATTCACATATAAGCTGTCATTCCAATAGTTACTTTTGAATTTTTATGTTTGCTTAGCATGTATGCTTTTCTCTTGGCTTTTGTAAGCAAAATGCTGTATTAGTGCTCCTGCAATGACATATGTGCATACAGTTGAAGTAATCTCGTCAAATAAATGCTCAAAACAGCTTTGCAATACAACTTCATGACTTATTCATGAGTCATGCTGTTTGCAAATGAGACCACAAATAAAACACACCAAAGGAACTCTATTCTGAATCACGTCTAGTGGTGCCTAATAACTCATACACAAAGCTGCATATAAACATATGTTCTATATTATAATTTGTTTTGTACCAAACTATTTCTAGGTGAGACAGATGACGAGCAATAGCAAAATACTTGTCCTCAGCTTCACATTTTGCTACTGTGTGCTCCTGGAGATACGTTAACGACAGTTTTGCTCCAAGGATCTGTTTTTTTCTTCAGAATCAGACTGTAACTGTGATGTATTTATGTGGAAGATATTCTTCAAGTTTCCATTCTTCTTCCAAGTTTCCATCCAAATTATTTACAGAATAGAGTTACACAGTGCTTTGGCTGATTTGATGTATAAAACATATACATTTTTTACATTTATCTGTCAAATACAGGATTATAAATGTAGTGCCAAAAAAGGCAGAGATTTGTTGTCAATTGTTTCTCTGTACATCAAGGCATTTCTATTATGGTGACAACTGAGAATTTCTTGTTACAATAACTTTTCAGGAAGTTGTCTTTCTTTAAGCATATGCCCATATCTGCAGACTTTCAAAGCCAGGCAGCATTAGTGTCTCATCTGCCCTAAAAAATAAGCCTCATAAGGCCAGCAAAGACTAGCTAAGGATTGTTCTTGAAAGAACTAGTGATCTCTTACACATGCATTTTTTAAAACCCCTCCCCCATATAAGCGACTTCTTAGTTGACAATTCAAGTTTGCAAATAATAGTGAGTATTGATAACCTGGATTCTTTGGGAACACCAACAAATTAAAGGTAAATAACTTTGCTTTCATGCAATACGTTTTTTCTATGTTTTATCCAAAGTAATTTTGAAATAGTTATTGCATGTGCAAAATGATTCAGAAAATACTTTCCCATGTTTGCTTACCTATGTATATACCATAATAGTCAGCTTATTGCTAGAACAGTTGTTTTTCCCTGCCTATATCTATTTCATCAGTAATCACTATTACCATCTGTGATCGCACCATGTCATAAAGATACAAAATATTTTCTAAAAGTAAGGTGTTCCTTCTTAGAGAGGGAAGGACTAAATTCAAAGAGACATTATCATTGCACCATGTGGCCCCCTTCCCCTGGAACAGACCTGCAGTACGTGCCCCAGCTCCCTGCATGATGTTGGAGCAGATTTGGGCTCCTACTAACAGGAGTCACGGAAGCCATGGGCGTTCAAGTGGGCCTCAGGAGTAAGCAGTTACAGCAACGTAAGGAGAGAGAATCATCTCATGAGGGTTCTTGACCATAAGTTGTGGCACGAGAGGACACGTCAAGTGCTTTTATTAAGGAAATTAGAGAGACTGATTAGGACACTCTTTTTGGAGATGGGAGGCCTCCTTTCAGCTCTCACTTTGCTTATATTACCCTCAAGACCAGCCATAGACCCCTCCTCGTGCTAGCAGGATGTCTTTATACCTATGCTTTTGGGTTAGTGAGGGTAAATGCTGTCTCAGTTGTTTCTGCAGCGTTGTTTACTTTCTGCAAATAATTGTAGAGTCATTTAGTCAGAGGCTTGGACATGACTCTGTGGCCTACAGACTTAATCTCTTCCTTGCAGACTCTGTTTTTTTTTTTTTAAAAGCTGACTTAATGCATATTCAATTACTAATGGAGAGTTAACCATCTCTGGCAGAAAAGATTGTGATTGCCTCCTCGTAGCACAACAGGCCCTGGTGATTGCAGAATTTTGTTCATTTCTAAGAAACCTACATCCAGCTCCTTATTTTATATCAGACAAAATGGAGCTGTAAAAACAAGATTTTTTCACCTCCTGAGTCCTCCAGCTGCTGAAGCATGGCAAAAACACAGTACCGGCATGAAGAAGGCCTTGCCTCTGATACCTTTTGTACACATCACAGCCTAGTCTGAGAACATCTGGCTAACTTGATCACTAGAAGTAAGATAGGGCTAAGCTGCTTGGCCTAAGTCACTTGGATATATACTTCTGATCTGTCTGGTTTTCAAAACATAAAACCAGTGACTGCTACTGAAGAGGAACTATTAGCTCTTGAAGACAGCTAGTATGGAACGATGTCCCCTGCCCTTGTTCCCCAAGAAGTGTCACGATCAGGAGGCAGGCTGGAATAAAGGATAATGATGAAAATGTTTGTTCAAAATCTATGGGAAAGGATTTTGGTGCTTGCACATAATACAGTAGAAACAGATGGGAACCATCATAAACACAAGTCACAGAATTTTTTACATCTCATTTGTTATTAAATGCTAGCTAATCTTTTAGGTTAATGAAAGGAAAAAAGCCTCAGTCTGAGTTTTTATGATGATTTTAATATCATTCAGCACTGAGTTATTTTTCAACATTCTCAAGCATTTTCAATGTTTACAAATAATATTTACTTTTACTGCTTTTATTCTCCTTTGCTGTAGTTGTTCTTGTTATTTCTGTAGCTGAAATTGCAATTTATTATTACAATTATTTGTACTTCAAACAAACTAAAACCGTGCCATATGTAAAATCGGCTCCCCTAGGCTTATACACTAGGTGACTTGGGGCAGAGAAGTCATTCATTTTGTAGTACTATCTAGAAGGGAATATTTATTCATGTTTAGCAACAGAGAAGGGAGGAGGTCTGCACAGCTTCACATGAATTTATTTAGATTGAGGGAACATACTTCACCTTTGCCTTTGTGAAAGATAATTTCCTCTTTCAACACTGGGACTGCTTTACTGCTACAGATCGACACTGGATAAGTTTTACCTTCCACGAGAGCTTCGAACAGGAACAACTCAGCAGTATGAATCCAATTATACACAGAAATACAGTGCATTTGTTACAGAACACAAAAAGATGGTTTCTTGATTGGCATTTCAGTGTTGCCAAGTTCGTGATTAAATGTAGATGAAGTTCTTCTTTTGGTAAGGCCCAGAATTTGTTGTCAGAAAATTTAACTCAGCACAGTTGCTTTTTACAGTTGATCAGCCGATTTTCTGCTCAAATCCAGATGCATTTTTTAACAGAAGTTTAATTAAGCCAGCACGACAGAAGCAAAGGGAAACGGTCATTTTTCAGCAATTAAGTCAGCAGGAGAAAATATTCCGAATATAAATATTCAAACGTAGATATTGTGAATGAAATTTTAATATAACAGGCAATGGATTTTGATATCAACATTGGGCTATCTTCAAAAAAAGAGAGCAGGTCAGAGCTGCACAGAGCTGCCCTAGCAACACAACGCATTGCTGATTCCTGTCAGCAGCTAAACACCTTTTCATGCATAAAGCGAAATGGGGAGTAAACAAGAACATGACTGAAAGGAACACAAAATACAAGATTTTTTTCTGATTCTACTGTTATTAAGTGAGTAATAAGAAGCGTATATAGCAAAAATTCGTCTCCTAAATTAGAAAAATGATGAAGAACAAGTACCTAGTTCCTGTCTATGCTTATTCTTCCTTGGTAAAGCATTACAACCACAATCCCTGCAGCACTACCTTCCAGGATATTAATGGAAAATATTTAACAAAACAATATATCGTATCTGATGGTATAGAGCACTTCTGCAAGAGAATACCATGCATTCAAAATAAATGGCTGGTCCTCTGTACTGTAGAGGTTAATGTTTTTGTGGTTTTGCATAAAATCTGCCTTCCTCCTTAAAACTGTGAAAATGTCGATGATTTCTGTCAATCTACAACTGCTTCAAATATCAAATGGTAACTATAGCAACTCTTAAGGACATTTCTTTCACATACAAACTAGACAAATGAAACTACAGTCATTACTCCCAGACATAATATTTTTCTATCAACCGGAAATACCTCTTAGGTTCTTTGGAATACAAAGGTAGTGGAAGATAGAAAAATCTATTGAAATAGGTAAATGGAATTAACATTTTGTAAAAACAATTTACAAGCATGGGTGAAAAACAATCAAAAAACTGGACCTCATGAGAGAAGTTATCCATTGAAAACTACGCAAGAAATGTCACACAAACAGGTATGACTCAGCCTATTCTTCCTCTTACCCCACAAGTGAAATACATTTTCTTCTAACTTTTCCTTTCTCCAGAGTGTACGAAATAAGATCAGGTAAAGGTCAATATCCTGAGAGTCTCAATGGTGGAAAAAATATTTTTGCAACTCTGGGATTTACATCACCCAAGACCTGGCCAAAAGTTTTCTTCATTCACTGGGAGTAGATTACGCCTTTAAGAGTACTCCTGTACTGTTCTCAAGAGATGAAATTGCACTGGATATAAACAAGCAGGCAAGTTTTATTCAAGTACTTTAGTTAATAGCACCAGTGCAGCAAGGGCGTTATGGTTTTCAGCATGTTTTGCACAAGGTCCCTTGGAACTGTGGATGTTTGTGTATAATGGCAGCGACATTTCATTTCGCAAGCCAGGTTTAGCGTTCCTCGTTCATCACATGTTAACAATGGCAAAATCTCCATTTGGAGTTCACTGCAAATCCACTTGCGGAGACAAAACAATATCATTTTTGCAGGAAGCTCCAGAAACCCAAGTTGAACTCCAACCCTTGCTGCTGTTTCTCCAACACGTCACAAGTGTTTACTTAACAGGTTGCTTTGGTCCTAGCCTGGCTAGAGCAGCTCTCTGATACTCATGATGCTGGGGAGCAGAAGGAGGAATACAGATGTATATGCTAACGTCGCGTGAAGTTAACGATGGCAATGGGCTCCAGTAACTTACAGGGCAAGTGGAAGGAGAGCAAACTCTAGCCCTAACCCCACCAAAAATGCAGAGTATGTGGTCACTGGAGGAGGTACAGAACTCCTGCTTGTGTATTCGTAAGTTATTGGTGGAGAGGGGCAGGACTTGGCTCAGTACGTGAGCTGCCTTTAAAAGGATCTGATTTAGCTCAGCATTCAGTTCATGTTAGTTTTAAGACATAAATATAATTTTAATTTGAAAGATGCCTCTCGTAACTTGTAACCTGGCTCTTTCCTGCATACTAAGTCAAAGAAGATCTTTTTTTAAAACAGGAAATACATAATAGATGGTGGCTCCATGAGCAATTACATTTTTATTGAATAATTTTATTAAGGGCCAAACTCAGGAACATTAGCCCTTGCAACAAGTAAGGATTGGTCACATCTAATTCATCATCTCAAAAACAACCGAGGAAATTACGTTAGCAATTAAAAATTAATGCAGTCTACAGATAAAATTAAAAGGGAAAATTAATGAGTGGAGCAGGATCCTCGGGTGATTTCTTTTGATAGACTCTCCCTGCAGTAAGTAGGACTTCACTAATGGTCCCCACCTGAGAATAAAGGCTTCCAAACATGCAGTTTTTCAGCCATATTTTGTAGATAAGTTACCCTTTACTCCTGTTATATACTAATCTTAGTAACCCCGGTTAGCTTGGAAGGCATCATGATCACTGACGGAAGATAATGCTTGTGAATCAGCAGACGTGGTTACTGTCTCTGCCGTAGCCGTTGATTTGCTAGCTGCCACAGGNCATGCAGTTTTTCAGCCATATTTTGTAGATAAGTTACCCTTTACTCCTGTTATATACTAATCTTAGTAACCCCGGTTAGCTTGGAAGGCATCATGATCACTGACGGAAGATAATGCTTGTGAATCAGCAGACGTGGTTACTGTCTCTGCCGTAGCCGTTGATCTGCTAGCTGCCACAGGCAGAGTAACCTTGTCTTCCCCCGTCTGGATTTTATCAGCTGTCTTACGAGGATAATAAAATAGTTGGGAGCTGTGAATAAAGTGTTACTGTATGCATTATATCACCTATAATAAGCAGCGGGTCTGTCAAAAACTACAGGGCATTTTAACACAAGAGGAGTTCTGTTGTTTTGCTGTCTCCCGTGGAGCAAGATGGAAGCTCAGTAATAGCTTTCTCTGCGCTCGAGATGTTTTCCCAAGCCTGCTCCACCAGACCTCCAGAACCTCAGCTTCAGCCACCTTGTCCAGCTTTGGGTTCTGGATGCAGGCACAGCCATGCTTGCGTCCTCAGGTGTCTGCCACGTGCCTGGAGTGGTTCCTCTCGTAGCTGATACCACAGGGGTTTACAGACCAAAAGGTATGATCTTTTAACTCTATTAGCTTTCACAAAGTGCAGGTATGTTCCCACCAGGTACAAGTTTTATACCACAGGTTTTGCCACGACCCCCAACTCGGAGTAAAAGACTGTGACTCTCATTGCCGTGAAATACAGCGTGGACATACCTGAGTCAGAGTTACCTCAAACTTCCAGCCAGCATGGTTCAGTGCAGTGCTATATGTATTTATCTGCTGAAATCCGGGAGCAGTTTACTGTTAGGGCCAAATTGCTGTAGCTGCAACCTCACCGTCTCTGCCCTCAACCCGAGTTTCAGGTTTGGCTTGCAGCTACCCAGTTTTAGGGACACATGGGTCAAGCATACTCATAGCTCAAGACCTCCAGCAATTCAGCTCCAGACACCTTCTTTTATGTAACCAACATCAAACAGCAACCGAACCAGGGGTATCTGTAGCTGAAGGCACAGGGAACATTGCCAACTCCTGTGAAATTGTGCACAGGGAGAGGATGTCAGCTGGAGCTGTTGATGTGATGAGGGGAGATATGCAAATATTCTCAGAGATTTTAGGGCCACGTGGAGGAAGACTCTCATGGCTGCCTAGCTGACCATGCCTGCAGGGTTGCAGGCTTTCAGTTGCAGCGGCTTTGGAAAGCATTTCTTCAGCAACCTAATTAGCCTTACCCTGACGGATGATAAGGGGAAAAGCAGACAACTTTTGCTTTACTTTTTTCTAGGGCACAAAGCTGTGATATTCTTCCTCTTCTCTTCCTTCTGTCCCTTGCCTGTGAAAAGAGAATGAAAAACATGGGAGGTGAGGCTGGTTTAACATGCTGACCTGACTAAGGCAGCTTTTAGCAAGCAGTAGGCATGTGTAGCAGCTGGGTTGGACTGATGTGTGGGCAAGGAGCCACAACTACGTTAGCTGCTGCAAGTGGACATGCAGGCAGGAGGGAGTGCTACTTCTTCGGCGTAGAACCAAAACTCCTTTTCTCAATGAATTTAGGATCCTCTGTGACTAAATTAACCAAAAGAAAACCACTTACATATGCTACTGACAACAATCTGTAGCAGCCATTAAACAAAAGAGACTCTTCCAGTAATAGTGGGAAATAATTGAAAATTTTTCTGGTAAATGTGCCCCTTCCTTTTATTGATGAATGAAACTTTCACTTGCAAAAATGATATTAAGTAACTTTTTTTTACCGAAAAAAGAAAGTTTTAAAGCAAGGAGTGGCAATCGAATTTTGGCTGCAGAACTGTTATTTTAGCACCGCTTGAGTAAGACTGTTACTTCACTGCACCCATCGTTTCATGAACTCGCTTGTTGTAAGCAATCATGTAATGGCAAATGGCAATCACGTAATTGCCAAAAGTTGCTCCTATTTGATCCTACAATGATTACCAGCATTGCAGATATATAAAACAGGAGCTCACAGAGGTAATGAAAAGGTCAATTTCTGCCTATGTCTGGGAGCAGGCGAGTCACAGAGTTAAAACTGTCTCTCAGTACAAGAGGCATCCCACTGAATTTGACAGAACTGATTTCATTGAGAACAGAGTAACTTGGTTCACAATCGTACATGAATTTTTATGAGAAATCTAAGACACAATGTAGAGTTATGAAAATGTAAGCAATTTTGAAATGATGTAGACAACTCTGTGCTTTAAATTCTTAAAATTATGAGGTAGCCCCTACAAAGGAAAACAAGCAACTCAGATTGTTTCAGTGTCACTTTATTCTGAATCCTGAAAGCTTATTGCTAATAACTTACGATACGTAATGGATGTTAACTGTATGAGTCTTAATCAGAGGCTTCTCATGCGGTACTTGGACACATTTTTTTGGTGAAGTGGAAATAGGTTGTGCATGTGAACTAATATTCTTGCTCCTGTTGACAACAAAAACAGATTAAACAAAATGAAGAAAAAGCAACCAGATGTGATGTGGGAAAGGAAACGTAAAAGTTTGTTTTGGGAGACTTACTGGGGTGATAAGGGTAAGGAAGAAGAAAATCTCCTTTGTGACTGGCCTGTAACAGGTATGTGTGCAATCATAAGACAACATCTCCAAACCCATTCTGTTAATCCACATTATCTCGTCCAACTGAATGAGAATTCAAGTTGATGATCAAGTGCACGCACTCCACATTGCAACCCACACTGGCTTGTAGACAATCAGGAATACAAAAGTAACTTTGATATAGTTGTGACTATGAGACCTTTGTGCTGTGGTACAATTCCATATGAGTTTTCAGGGGCAGCAGCAGCGACAAGGAGGGGTATCTGAGGAGTCCCTGCGAGTCTTCTACACACAGTGTCTCTGACACACAGATCTGGTAGCAAATGGCGGTGTGAATCCACAAAGATTGCTGCTGCCGTGTCAAGTTTCTTGCAAGTTCCGTTGGATTTCTCCCAGTTTTGGAATGACCTCTTATCACGTGCACCTTCTTCACCTTTCTCTCTTGCAGGGATGAGACCTAGCCTGTTTAGTCATGCTTCATATGAAGCCACTGCTTGATGTCCCAGTTCACTTGTGCTATGGTTTTTATTTCATACAGAAAGATTGATTTCAGTGAGATTAATGTCTGTATATTATTACTCTTTATTCAAGCCTAAGTCCCACTGACGATAATAGGAAATGGAAAAATGAATCCTATGTATCTATACGTACATTTATCATTCCCATCCCATTTTCTAGCCTACAGTCATACTTTGGAGATTGGATGGATTTCTAATATATCTTCCTAGAAAACAGCTCTGCATCCTTAAAATACGAATTTTTTTCTTCTTTTATTTTCCAGTCATTGGTCTGCCAGAATAATGGCAGCTAAACCATAAAACATGTTGGGTTTTTTGGAGTTATTGTACCGTGAAATGTCAGCCCATATAGTTTCAAAACACTCTGTGTGGGATTAAACACACAATAACATTAGTTCTGATAGATTTCACAACCAACATCTCACACAACACTCTGAAAATGTGTAAGAAATTCTGAAGAGTTTGGTATTAATACCCAGCTGATGGCCTTAAACAGCAATACCTGTAAGCATTAAATTAGAAAGGTGCTTTGTCCACTTATTTGTGATTTTTCTGATATCAAAGCTAAGAGACTGGCTAAACTGAGGTACCCAGTGACATTTTAGATTCCCTTGAGTGTCTGAGACATCTGCAAGGAGCTGGCAGGTATGACATACAACATATGGGGGACCTAACGCCCTTCTGCAGTGGCAGCCATATGCCAGGTAGGAAACCCTGGGCATTTAAAGTGGCATTGGATGCCTACTTGGGAAGCTATGTCCTGTCTCTTAAATCCTGTGTTTTTCCATCTATTCATTTGCCATTAGCTGTGATTCAGAGGTGTTAGAACAGAAAGTAATTAGCTGAGAGTTATTGTTTGTCCTTCAAAGGCAGGAGATAGCTCAGATACATTGTGTGTGGAAGTCTGACAGACACCTGATTTAATTCAGCCTTTGAAAAGTGACACCAAATGTTATCAACAAAGCTGAAAGGATATATGGTTGGCTATGCTAAGAGTGTGAAGTCTAGTTACTTGTGTCTACTGGGTATGCATATTACAGCTAGGATGATGAGGGGGGACTAATAGAGCTTTCAGAGGAGGGGAGTGAATAGATGCGATTGCTTTGCTTGACTGGAATGTATGTGGGCTAGATCTCGAGCCCAATTTGCCGCAGGGGTATTTTGATAAGAAGACTGCAAGGTTAGGCTGTATGAACAGAACTGCTTTAATGATCTTAATGTAGGAGTTGTGTAAGTGGTTATTTAGCCAATAAAATGTAGTTGGGGGAACACATAGTTAACGAAATGTTTGCAAAGTAAATGGAGTGGGAGTATAAAATAACATGCTTGAGGGGTTAATTCTTTGGGGTGACTTTCCCTGGACAATAACTTTAGCAGCTATTGATTTGAAAAGAATAACCGTCTGCTTGATATTACTGCTTTTTAGTGTTCCTTTGAATGCAAGACTGATTAATTTTATGCCTTATTTGTCTGGGATTTTTGTCTGTTCAATTTCCACAAACCCACAGTAATAGCTTTCAGGTAGATGTCCAGATATGCAAAAGGAATAGCTGCACAAGTTGTCCTGGCTTGATACCCAAATATTTCCCATTCAAAAGGAACATCAATTTGATAAAATAGAACACTAATTTAAAAGTTAGTCAATTTCCAAATACAGGAGAGGGCTCAGCTATCTAATTGACGCTTGCAATCTCTTTCTTTTTGTAATATTTTCCAGTCTTGATTCATGTGTATTTATCATTATACTATTTATATAACTATTACATCGTTAAATAAGATTCTGACCTAGAGGCTGTGAAAGTCAGTAAAGTCTCTCACGTTACTTCAGCAGGCAGTATATCACACTATGACTTACTTAGCACCAAGCAGGGCTATTATCCGTTATCTGATCTATTGGCTGCGATAGGGTTTTGACAGTGGTGATATGTAGGAATACATCTGTCTTCCTTTTATTTATGGGCTAATTCTCCATCAGTTACCAGAGCTTAAACTTGCCCGTGTAAGATGAGCTTCAGTAACAGTTTTTCAAGGGTATATAAACACTCCATGGTAAGTGTAAAAACCACTGGAATTAAGAGGTTTTTAAAGATAAACTGCTAGTAGTGTCTGTTTGGTCATGATAAACCTGTTAAGCTGCCGTAATCGAGCATAATGACTCTGTAACTAAGAAAAATTTCTCTAGGAGTCTTAACTTCTTCCAGGATAGTCAATTTTTTTCAAACAGCACTACAAATATCTCACAAATCCTGAATCTGTGGATTCACTGAGTGTTTCTTACTGAAAGAGAATCAGCTTTTTTGTGTTCCTTTTCTGAGCTGTTTATCAAAATTCAAGCCAGAGCAAACCTTCCTCTACAGCAATCTCATTTATTCTTGCAAACTCACACTCTCCTGCTGCAATGTGAAATGAAGCACTAGGATTGCTGGGGTTATCACATGTCTTTCACTGGAACACCTGCTACCAGAACAGGTTGTAGCTCTTTGAATCATTTTATCTATAGTGCTAATGGCGTTAGCTACAGCCATACAGGTCACGAGTCGGTACCTTCCGTGATTTCTCTATAGCCACTAGACGGTAATGATACTCAGAATAAGGGAGTTACCGAAGTGAGTAAGTAGCTTCAAAACCACCACAACTCTATCAGGGATGGGAATGCTTTTATAAGCTCTATAGGTCACAACTTGATTTTCGAACTACCTAATGGACTGAGTCTGCCGTTACTGAGAACAGAACCTGACAGTGTGTTTTACAGAACAGCTGACAACTTCAGCCTAAGCAAGAGAAGAATTAAGTTTCAGGATGTTCAGATCTTATATAAAAAGACCAAGAGTTTCCTGTATTTACAGATATTAAAATTGCTACTACAGTCAACTTTGAAAATAGCATCATTTAAAGCACTAACCGCATTCTTCATGACAGTCATCCATGGTATGCGAAACACAGACTAGGCACAATAAGAAAAATTAATGGTAGAGGCCATGGGTAGTATTATCACCACATACATAACTTAAATATTTTCAAAATAGTTCATCCTTTCATATCATTGCTTTTGGACATGTGTTTAACAGCCACCAGTTTTCCATATGTGCCAGTATTTAACATTTTGTATTTCCCAAGGGTTTCAAATATCTAAGTTAGTGTGGGTCCTCAGAGGGCATTTTATAAAGAAGTGGAGTAGGAATGGTGCTAAAGACTGCTAAAGAGTTGCCTTCTGCCACTAAGGGCTAATTCCTCAAAGTTTGTTGTTCATGTTTTGCACAGCGCTCCTCTGGACCCTGACTGTTCCTAAAGTATTAAGTGTGTTGTTACCTATTTCAAGGGCAGAAATTCAAGCAAGTATACTAGAGAGAATAAAATGGTTTTTTCTGTGTCAAAACAATTATCAGCTGTCCAGTAATCAGCTCTCATACCTTTCTTCAGTCTTTTTTGAAGTGACCTTTAGTGACACCATGGGAAGGCTCATGTCTTTTTCAATGGAAACATTTGTGAGTAGCATGGATTATGTTCAGGCTAGTTTTGTTTTGTTTAACTCCAAAAACGAGTGGGCAAGACCAGCTTCTCAGGCTTTCTAAAAACCAGTTAGGACCTGAACTTTAAAACTTTAAGCTTTTCTAATTATGTTTAACAGTTATTTTGTCTCATCGCTATTTGAAGAGGAGACAATGAATCTTATCTGTTAAATAACGAATGTGCAGTAATGGAACATATTCCAAAGGTTTTAACAGTTCATTCACAGTTAATGGCAGAGAAAGCACAAAGAGAGAGAAATGTATCTGTCAAGATGTAATATTGAAAGAATATATTATCATTACAGATTATAATATTAAAATAATAGATTATTATCAAACATCCTATCCAAGTGTCTCATAACTTTACTGCAGCTGAGACCGTAACCATTCTAATCACAGCAGAGGAGTAGTTACCTACAATTTATAAGAGTGAAACACAGTTTTATCATTAAGCAATTCTAGGAGTTGTTTCAGGATGGAGAGACTGATTATAGGGGATACTGCCCTTCTTTGCTATAGGCTGTGTCTAACCTGAAGGATTGCGTATATTGTTTCTGGGTTCAGGTGCTTATTTTGGCTTCATAATGACTCTGCATTGACCCAAAGACCACCATACCTCCCTGCTGCATTTTCAGATAGGCTGTGCAGGACAGCCAAGGTCTGGCTTTGGAGAGCTGCAGGAGCAGGACCATAGCGAATGCTGACAGTTTTCATGTCCTTGTAGACCTCCCTTCTTGGGCCACTTTATTCAAACACCTTTAGCTCACACAAAAAGATTCCACAAGTAGGGCATATACAGCCTAAAGGCATACAGTAGTTACTTGTCAGCAAATGTGAACAAAAGGCAACTGAGATTTAATGAGCTACCCGGCTAAGCACTAGTATTCTCCCCACCTCCAACAGGACTCCCAGAGGCTTTCTGCTGGTCAGGAGGATGGTGAGGGTCCACTTCTCCCTGACACAAAATCCTTGATGTTGCTGAGTTGCCATCTTCCACCAATTCTGTTCTCTTTCCTTTAGCTTTTCTACTGTAGCGGATTTTCTCTTGAATTCTTGAGCTACTCACAATCATGTTATTACCAACCCTACCCTACCTGTTTGAAATTTTACCTTTCTTAAGGCTCTGCAGTGAGTCATACAGCTCCCTCATGTCTTAACAATTTCCTTAGAAGTCCATCAGATCAATGGCCATNCTGAGACAGGGGGATAGCTTTTTTCCTCTGTCTTTCCTAAGCTGCAGAGAATGCTACTGGTTCTGCAAAAACCCTGCTGGAGGCACAGCATTGTCCTGTGCTCCCTAAATGGGATTACTTTCTTTCACCTACTCTTTCTAGCTTTTCTAGCGTTCTGTAAGAACGTGAAATTATTTTTTCTTCTTTCATTGTGATTTATTTTTTATGTAGCCTTCTCCCTGCCCCCAATCCTACCTACCCTACCATCCNAGGTTACACCCTACGGCATAGACACAATCACTGAAACCCATCAGATCTTTAGCTTAATTTTTAGAAGAGTCAGAATTTCACCCGTGGAACGGAAAAATGCATCGCCAGATCTTTCTTCTCACTCTTGATCAAAGGACCTTAGCAGGGGTAAGTGTGGGAGATGAAAGACAAAACACTAAAACATCTCTGCCTGTGTAAGCACACAGTGTACATTTCTAATCTTAAATGATGGTACATTCTGATAGATTTTGACTTCAAATCATTTTTTAATGTCCAAAAGACATCTTCACTTCAAAAAGCTCGCTTTTCACTTGCACATTTAAATAACCTCTGTTTCTTTCATATATTTGGCTGTAGCTGGTGAAGATTGTTTTCTGAAAAGATTAGCAAACAGTTATTGTAGTCTCCATGCCTCAGTGAGCAGAACAAAAGAAAGAACATGCAAATTTAGGGGCAGGGAAGGACTTAAAAGAAATTTTAATGTTATTCTCTTCTTCTGTGTTATTTAGCAGTAATGGACTATTTATCAGTTCTCAGCTAGATCAGTTCCTGCATTTTTAAAGTATTGAGTAGATTACTAAATAGATTGTGTATTAAGACATCTGGAATATCGAGATCGTTCTGATAGTCTATGAAAACTGCATCCTCTATCTTCATAGGTGCTTCTCCAGAAAATTAAATCAGAAATGCAAGTGACTGTGTTTCTTGGCAAAATGTGTGCCGTGTTTCCATACGTCTAAATGCACACTGGAAACAACAGGATGGAGATCTAGCAACAGCGATTGTGCAGGTAGCGCTAATGCAAACAGAAATTTATTTACCTGGAAGATTCTTCTCCCTGATACCTCATAGCCTGCTCCGCTGTGTTCCCTTCCCTGCCCATCTATAGCTCTGAATTTATGAGAGTTATCCAAGCATGCAAGCACCTACACGATTTATCCTCTGTATTACTATCTTTCAAGATTTGTGTTTATACATAAGGAAATATTATGTATGATTTGTGACAGAACTTGAACCTGCAATATATTGGGTGGTAGAATGGAGGAATGGGAGCTCTCATTTTTTTAACCTTTTAAAAAATTGAAACATCGGAACCTCTGTTATGTCCTAAAGTATGAAAGAGGAATACCTTATGTTGTAGAGTGCCCAGTTCAAACATTGCATCAGTTATTGTCCTTTTCTTTCAGTGTTAGGTAGTGAAACATATTTGAGCATGAATTTTTAATTTGCAAGTTTTGGTTGATCTACTTCTGCAAACCATGCAACATTGAATAGACACCAGCAAGGACTGAGACAGGGGGATAGCTTTTTTCCTCTGTCTTTCCTAAGCTGCAGAGAATGCTACTGGTTCTGCAAAAACCCTGCTGGAGGCACAGCATTGTCCTGTGCTCCCTAAATGGGATTACTTTCTTTCACCTACTCTTTCTAGCTTTTCTAGCGTTCTGTAAGAACGTGAAATTATTTTTTCTTCTTTCATTGTGACTTATTTTTTATGTAGCCTTCTCCCTGCCCCCAATCCTACCTACCCTACCATCCAGAAAACCCAACACTATGACACACGTATCCCCCCCCAAAACAAAGATCTGAGGATGAACCTTGCCGCATGAAGGGCAACTGTTTGTCAGTAATACAAATGCTCACGGAAAACTCTCTCGACGTAAGCGCAGTGAAGCTATTTTCATTAGCCTTGTCAAGAATTAGGTCATGTCTGTTGTCTTTACCAGAACTAAAAAAGGAAACACTTCCCAATATAGGGAAATATTCATCACAAATGATGTGACTTTCAACATCGCTAATAGACAAAGAAATATCTGAGGTAAGAGCAAGTGAAGTCTTGAAAAAAAATGCAGAGAGCTACCCTAGCAACTCTCTTGCACATATTTGATAATATTTCGGATTTGATAATATTTCTGTCTCCTGTCAAGTGCTTAAGTGTCTAGGCTCCAAGGGGAAAAAAGGTGCATTTTACTAAATGGCTGTGATATAGTGCTGAGCATCACTGATCTAAGTAATAAAATCAGATGCATGTGTTTATAAGGTTATATTATTGTGTTCTAGTAGCTGCTGGGCTGTTCTTACAATGATTTTCAATAGAGAAGAGGTTACTTTTATGTCCGTCTTTTAAAAAGGCCAGAACTGTCCAGGGCACTCTAATCCTGCAGAGATCACCTAGAGGCCATGTCCAGTGGTGGGTCCAAAACAGTCGTTGAGAAATTGGAGAGTCTCCAGCAGAGTGCTGTGAGAGGCCATAGAGCACCTGACCTGAGAGTAGGGGTTGAGGGAGCTGGGCTCTTTTCATTTGGAGATGAGGAGACCAATGTAGGAGAGGAAGTGGAGTGGTGTCCCTAGTTACTTGGGAGAGCATTACACAGAAAATGGATCCAACCTGCCCAGAAAATGGATCCTGGTATTGGCAAATGCCAGAACAATCGGCATTGCCAATAAATTGCAATTTGAGAAGGGCAGATTGGATGTTAGGAAAATCTTCACTGCAGCACGGGAACAGGCTGCCGATGTGGCTCTACAAATCTACAAATCCTGTCCTTTCAGACAGGACTAGAAGAAGCCACACCTGATCTAATCTAGACTGGGACTAGTCCTGCTTCAAGTAGGAGGCTGGACTTGACCTCCAGAAGTCCCTTCCAACCAACATTTCTACGAGAACAAAAGTGTAAGAAAGTGCAGTACGTGTCTGATATGATCCCAAGTTTTGTAAGTAGTGTTTTTTATGATTCATATATTTTCTACAAGCCTTGGTAGAAATCCTGCTTCAAGCACTCTGTAACCACATCAGAAGATGGTGTCTACCCCAGCTGGAGTGAGGAAGCATGCTGAGATCAAAAGGCCAGAATACTTTCAGCTTTTTCTCTAGGGATCCTGATTTAAAAGACCATTCCCTTTAAACAGATATCCAGCCTAGATGGAATCATGTATTATAACTAACCAGGTTGGATTTACAGTGGAGAAAGGAAAGGAGGTTTGAAAGGTTTCTAGTCTGTGACTGTGAGGAGTGACCTCTAAGGAACAGAGCTCGATATAACTTGGCCTTTCCCTTTCCGATTGATGACTTCCCTACTGTGAGAGAAATCTATAGCCGTTAGCAAGACTATCATGACTGCTTGCAAAGATCAGTTGCTCTGTTCACTGAACTAGGCCTTTTTTTTTTAATTCACAGAGGCTATTTTGTTAATAAGAAATCGGCAGCATAATAAATTAACTGCAGCATTTCTCTTTCTAACTGCAGTGGGGTTGTGATAAGTGTTTCAAATCAGGTTCCCTGAGCTATAAAGTATTTTCTGTCTCACTGAAAGGCCTACCTTCAACATGGACAAAACCTAAGCAGAAAGTGTCAAAGAACATGATTGTGACTTATTTCCAGCATAATAATCAAGACTTGACAAGCTATTAAAATCTTATTAAACTAAGATGACTCTGGTGAGAGCCATCTAACAATACTATGTGATCCATTTGCAAGTGCAGTCTTAAAGGAAGAGTGAAAAAAGAGAAAATTGCAAATGAAAATATATAACAAATGGATATCTATGGATGTCTTATTTCAGACATTCTTAATCATGGCAAAAACAAGGGAATGCAGCCTGACTCCACTTTTCAGTGCTTGAATAGAAAAGGATCGTCAGAGCAAGTCTCTTTCCATTTTGAGGAGAGGAGCAAGTTATTCATATCACCCACAGCATTCTAAAATAAAATGAAACTCTAAAACTTATTTTTACAATCAAGTAGGTAATTTCAGAAGTATACCTGTCAGTAGAAGACTATGCCAATTTCTGACAAGTGAATTTCTTTCTTCAGCAAAGCTAGTAATGGCATCTCCCTTTGTCATCTTCAGTTCACTCCTCCAGTTTGGTCACAGGTTTAAAAACGCACCTTCTCACACTTCTTATCCGCGGTGATCCATTCTAGCTCCCGACTGGATTTTGTTGTTGTTTTCAGTGTTCTGTTGGTACCCATCCCCCTTCTTTTATTTAGCAATTGTCACTGTATATCTAGTATACCACGGCTTCGCTCTTAAAATGCCTGGATCACCTCTTATCTTCAAGCACCTCTGCTACATATTTCCACTCGCTGCCTGTGCTGTTTCCTCCCTCCACAGCCCATGACCTCTCCAGCTGCTTTCTCCTCTGCTGAAAATGATCTTGCACGTGCTCCAACACCTTCTTCCTAGCCAAGCCTCACAACTGGTCATCTTCCCATACCCTCTTTGTGTCTGTCAGTGTCTTGAAGACGACTGACACCTTAGCTTCCATGGCCTTGTCAGCTCCTTATTCTCCTCTTGCTGTGCTTTCAGTGCATCTTCCAAAGGGTTCTTTTCCACTAACCAGGCAGCGACTGGATTTTGCATATTCTTTTAAACTAGGACTTTTGCTAAATTCCTGATTTTCCTTTTTTTTTTATCTTAAGATTGTAGAGTTGCTTTTAACTGGTTAGTCTGGATTGTCTGTTGTTATGAATGTCAGAAGGAAAAATGAGACTGTGACAACAGTCGTAATTTTGCAATCAATAAAATGCATGGTTTGCCTCAGCCACCAATTTTATCTTTAGTAATTTACCTCTGCCTCAGAAAAATGCTCAGCCAGTAGCATTCACCCAGTTTTCATTGTTTGCTCTTTAATATTCTCTGCATCAGGAGTAGCATCTCTGAGGTTATTTGTTTCTCTACCTGCTTCCTGGCCATGATCAGAAGCTATGCACTTATCTGGACTTGATGCAGATAGGGACAAAAATTCATTCATCTTCTTAGGAACTCTTTTCTTTTCTGTTCTCTGGAATACAGATGAGAACAGCAGTATGTACAGACATACCCACTGATGCAGTGGGAGAGTGCTGGGAAGGAGATCCTGTCGCACGTGTATTTGCAGAGCCACACGTCATTCTGTCACACAAGCCAGTGCCCCACTCCTGATGATTTTTGGAATGTTCCAGATGCTATAGCCGAGACCTCTCCGATGTCCTCCAGTAAGTGATATAGGACAGCACAGTCCAGCAGGCAGACATCAGGCTGAACACTGGCTGCAGGCTACCTCTGTCTGCAGCAAGTACATGGAAGGGATGGCAGGTGCACTGCACCAGGAAGCCCCTTGATGACAGTAGCTACAAGCTGTTTTCTTGGGCTACAGCCACGTGGGCTGCACTTTGCAAACACCTTGTTACTACTGCTGAAGCAGTGGCTGAGTGTCCAGAAGTTTGTTCTTCCTGTTACAGGAGTAGCCTTCAGTAGATGTGAGCAAGGATACGGAAAAGCTTCACATAGCTTCCTAAAGCCAGGATCGAATTTAGACTGGGCCAGACCCTGGTAAGGATTAAAGTAGTCTCTGGGACGGTCCAGATAATTTAGTGTTTGTTCTTCATTCTGCCTCTTTCGTGGGGAATGGGACTGGGAGAAATATATTCTTTTTTTTTTGCCCGAGAGCCAGAAAGGGGCATCTTGCCTGCAACAGGGAATTTGCAGCTTCATTTCAAGGTATGTGGTGCACGCAGTGCCACGCCTGCTTATTCTCGCAGCAGGCGTCCTCAGGCTGGGACTCAGCCACTGGTATAAACTCTCACAGTGACAGATGGGAGGAGGCTCACCAGGGTTGTGGCAGTGGAGCCATGCCGAACTTCATCAAGATGCCCATGGCCCTGCGGATGTCCAGGGACTACTAATAAGTACAGAATGAGGGAACATCAGTGCACAAAGGGTAAATAGGTGAAATAACAGTTTAATGCAGAGTAACAAAGACAAACTGCATTCCATTTTCTTCTGCATTTTGAGTCTTCTTTAATACTGTGTTTGCTGTTTAGCGATTTTATGAGCAGCCCTCAAAGGTTTATAATACTCTTTTTTCCTGTGTGGGTGGATCTATTTCCACTTCATTTTGAATGTTGCTTTTCAATCACAAATGCCATTCAGCTGTGCATGGAGTTTAAGCTCTGTGCAAATCCCAGAGATGATATACCAGAAAAACTTGTTTGTTTAAAGCGAAATCCCTGAGAACTCTGTGAGGTGGAAATCTCTGCAGAATAGAGGTCTTTGTTCCAGATTTCTTGTAGTGCTGGGGAAAACACCCGCAGCTCGGACTAGCAAACAGCAAATATGGAACAAATGGCCTGGGTCTCTTATCTTTCAAATCTGAGCAGCTCATGCTGACTATAAAGACATCTTGGACTGGACTCCAGGAGGGGACTAGAGTTGACAAACAAAGGTGATGGGAAAGCAGAAAAGATGCGCACTGCACTCTCCTCGTCATTCAATGTCAACTTTCCATTTCTGCCTGGCACATAGTACCCTAGAGGTACACAGAAGCTGTTTCCAGAAGGTTCCAGTCTAGCCTTGCTCTTGTAGACCAGTTTGAGGGCTGAATCCGGTAATGTGACTGGGAACCTGCAGTTTCAAAAGCCAGGAGATGCCTTTTGCAGAGACCACACATAGGAACTCTTTTCATTGGTGTTTGTGTTGAGCTTGCTGCAATAAAAGGGAAAGATGCCGAGATAAAATTGGATGCAGGAGAAGCTTTGTTACTGCTTTCAATACAGTCAGCATTTAATTTGATCTGCTCTGGTCCTCTGTGCATTAGAGGAATAGCATCCAAAAAAACCTGTGCATGGCAACTGAGCTTGCTGTTTGTTGTTGGGGTGCTAATATACACCTTGAAGTACAGAAGGGATACACCCAAAAACATCAATAACAATGAATTGGGTCGATGTAATTTGGTATCACCGAGTCCCTGATGTTATATGCAATCGAATGAGACTGTCTTCCTCTACTTCCACTTTCAGGAAACTCTTCCTGGAAGACTTCCAGTTCTCACGGTTAGGCTCCCTTCTCTATTTTCCCCACTTCTATTTGTGACTAGTTTATACCCATCTGTTCTTATGTTAAGACCAGCTTTCATTTTAACTAATTCTTCTCCCCATGGTGTGGCAGACATCTCCCACGCTTGTTAGGCTCATGACCTGGCCTCTCTATCCTTCTGCTCATTCCGCCTTTTGTTATATTCAGAGTTGCTTAGTCTTGAACACCGTGACAAGAGTTACATGCATTTCTGTAGTGCTTTCTATCATGTTACAAATACCTGCATATACATCTAGCCTTCATGCACTAGATCCCATGCAAACAAAATACCCCTCATCGCTGCTCCTCTCCAGCAATTTATCCTTCACCCGGTAACACTCATGTATGTGCACACCATGGAAATATTAAGTGGGTAGTGCCGACTGCACAGGGTTAGAGCAGGCTGGAACAAATTGGGAGAGAGGTGCAGAGAGGTGCATTACACGAGAGCAATGGTGCTGATGATTGCGGAGTTGTCTGTCGATACCCAGCTGCCCCCTTCTCCTGGCAGGCATGCTCATGCATCCTGGAACTGCACTGGCACACACCACCCTAGCTCCTCATGGTCAATCTGTAATTACCTGGCTTTTCCTTTCCAGTGTTTCCAACAGGTAAAAGTGTTTGTATAGTAAAAAAAAAAATAAATAAAATCTTTTTCCAGTTTTGTTACACTCTACGTAAGAATATTGCCAAAAACTTTATCTTCCTCCCTGCCCTCCCTCCACCCCCCACACTTCTTTTCTGGCAAAATGTTTTCCAGCTTTTCTAATGTCAAGGATCCAAAATTCTGTGGAGTATGTTTAATCAATATGATATCCTTGCATTTTACTGGCTTTTCTCTGTGAACATCCAGGTGTTTTTCATGTGTTTTTTAGAAGAACGAATCATACTGTTTTCCCAACTAGTCAAAAGTATTGAAGTCTTAACACTTCTGCTTCTAAAGTCACAAAAGTACAGCAGCTGATCTATAAAGCAATACTTTTTTCCCCTCTTGGCTCTTGCTATTTTTCTGTTGCTGGCACGTTTTACAAATCAGTTTTGAAAATAAGATAAGACAGGACCTGTTAAAAGATAATCTTAAATATCCCTCATTTCAGTTTTCATAGCCTTTCAGGGAGAAGAAAAAGAATAACTAGATTCATTTTCTTGGGGCCAGATCTCTTTTTCCTTTCCTGGGATTTATGAAAGAAGAGACAACCAAGCCTTAATTTTGCACCTGTACCAGTGAACTGGAAATTTGACAGTGGCATTGATTGCAGGGAGAGAAAGTGAGAACACAAACTTGTATAGCTCAGCAGCTGTTCCGTGTCTGGATCTTCTCCTGGAGGAATTCAGTCTGTGTTGGCAAGAAGGTATGAGATCTTAATATCAATGCCATAAAGATAACAGCTAGAAGAGATAGAAAAGGTAGAAAAGATAGGTTAAATTAGACGGGATCAAACTAGCTAGGATCACATAAATAGACCAGGGTAGATTAAATTGTATAAACAAGAGAGATTAGGTTAGGAGTATTGGATTAGGTGGAGTAGATAGCTCTAAGAGAGCTATTTCTGAGTAATTTGAGGGATATTTAACCGTTCTTAAATAGTTAACAAAAAGAAATCCTTCACTTCGAGTTGCCAAGGTGGTACAGCCATGACAAAGGCTAAGGAGATCCTAGAACAGACAAGGGGAGGCACTTTCAGTAAAGGGATACTGTTAAATACGCTATAGAAAGCTCTAGTGAAACCTCAGCTGCAATATGGGTACTATACTTGTAATTCAAAAAATGAATTCAGTCTGGAAAAAATGCAGAGAAAAATAAGTATGCAGAGGAGGGAAATTCCAAGTCTTGTTTATTAGAAGCTAGAATTGCCTTGCATTCACCATGGTAGGGGAAATACATATCAACTAACAGAATAATGGAGCAGGATCTTTTTAAGAAAAAGATATATCTTATATATGACAGCAACATAAAGACTGTCTTAGGTCACCTGGGAGTCCCAGCCTGCTATTCATGATATGTTTGATTAAAAAAAACCAGGCATATTTTTCATGGAAATGACCACCTTCCGTGGTCACAGAGTTTGAAAGAGCCATATGCTGAAATATAATGAAAACTTGCTGGAGGAGGGAATTGGTATTTGGCCCAGGTTAAACAGAGGATACTAAACACCTCACAGAGTTACACATGCCATTATGATCTAACATGGGTCATAGCTAGGTTGTTTCCCTAACTTTTTTGTCAGAGTTTCACAGGTTTATTTGGTGGACATTTTCATCAGCCATACTCTTAACCAAAAGAATGCAATTTTTTATTAATGTACTATGTCTGGACTTTTCCCTGCAGTTAGTTTCCTTGGTTCAGCAATCTTAATGAATTTTTCTAATGAAGAAAAATTAAAGATCAAAGCTGGCAGAAATAAGGTCAATAAATACACTATACCAGCCACGAGTTTTTTATCAACTTCATTATGAACAAGGGTTAACGCACTAAGCTCAGTGCATCACGTGTTCACCAAAAGCTAAATCAGTCCTTGGAAGGTGGCACTTCCACGGCTGCTGATGTTGGCACTAATGTACTTTGCATTAGTTTGCCACTGCCGGAGGTCTTGATTCACAGACATGAAAAGAATCAAATTGATTTCCCTCCTTTCCTTCATTCCTTCTTTCTTTCCTTCCTACTTTTAAGCCCATTTGAATCGGTGTAAAATTGTGGACCAGCAGAAAAATGTTGGCTGTGGAGTAGGAGGCATATGGACCATTGCACAGAAAATTAGACAATTAATTGTTAATCCATTCTTAATATGGAGGCCAGATTGAAGTGTGTGTGTGCGAAGAGGACTGAGAGACTATGCATCCAATATTTAGGGTCTTCAAGTGTGATACCAAAACGGCTGACTTCTCAGCATCTGCGTGCCGGATCTCAACAAAGAATTTAAGCTTTAAGATTTTTGCTGAAATAAATTGGACACCTAAATAGAAGTTAAGACTACAGATGTTGTATTGAATCTGGGCCATGTTGTACTTTTTTCCTTTATCCTCAGTATTGCTGAGGGTGACAGGGCAGGAGGCTCTCACTGAGCTCTTTTCCAGTCCTGTCAAACGCTTGAAGAAACATCAAAAACTACTGTGCAGTAGAAATCTACTGTAGAATCAGTTCTTATTAGTCTCTCTCTGAGGATAAAATGGGGGAAGGACAGCTAGGGGAGGGTAAAAGAGAAAAATAACAAACACAGGGCTGGTGCCTTTGCAAGTTTAATGCGGCGGATGTATGGAAGGATGCTTGCAACACCTGTAATCAAGCTAAATACAAAATGTCAGAGGAAAAGCTATTTGCTATTCTACAGACAAAAAGGGCTGCTTCTTTTATTCTGGTGTCTGTAAGGACAGTAATAATAATAATTTGACACAAATGATGGCAAGGACAGTTTCCGTACTGTGTCCCCATTAGTTTTTCACACCATATCTGTTGCCAGCCAAAGAATTTATTGTCTCTGTCCTATGCTTCCAGCTCCTGTTGACGCAAGACAGAAGACATCTCCAGGGCAGAAAATCCGTGCTTCTCTAGCTCCTCACTTTCTGGCAGGAGTCCCTTCACCCTTCTGTGAGGACGAGAGGTGGGGAAGCTGTGAGTACCGCTCTGAGAACCCTTCTGATGGAGGGAGAGAGGAACCACGCTTCTAGGGTCCAGGACCATGATTCATTTAACAGCTCTTTGGCGGTCACTGGGTAACTGCAACTCCTGCACATGAAACTGTCATTTTTGCTTATTCTAAGGAATATTCAACACTTGCAAGGACCTGGCCCCAAGTTTGTAACTTTTGCTTTAAACATCTTACAGTTTACAGAGATTATAACTTCTGTTCAGTTAACGATATGGATATTTGCCATACCGATGGGGCAGAAAAGTGTGGGTTCTTTCTGCCTCAATCAGGTGAAGATTTATCTTAGACTTAGGAGCAAACCACAGTGCAAAGATACATCCTAAATCCATTCCTTGGCTTTATCTTGGCCCAGCATACGGCAGTGTACTTTTAGATTGGTTAATCAGAATTCCTCAGGCATTTTGTCCTGTCTAATACCAAAATCATTAATCTTATGTCTGTAAGAAACTCTGCAGATCTGTTGTCGCTGGGCACGCGTTATCTATACAACTGCCTGCACTTAGTGAGCAACAACAGTGCATTAATTTCATTTGCAAGATTTTTTTCCAAACAGACATTCATCTCACCTGATCTATGTATCTTGCTGAGCTTTTCCAATGCTGGAAACTTCATGCACAATAATTACACCTACTTTATTTTGTAGGAAAAATTGAAGTATGAATACTAAAATCCAAATTATGCTAAAGACTGGAACCAAAGTTACATTTTGAAACACAAAACAAAATTTCATCTTTCTGCCAAGAAAACATGTTTCCGTAGCCTGCTTAATTAGAAATAAGTTACTAAGCTATTAAGTTATGGATTAATTTGCATACACATTCCCCCTGCCAAATTGTTATAAGCATAACTACATACATTTTCACATACCTATATAAAGCATGCACCTACATGTGGATGCAGGTGTGTAAGAATGGTAGAATCTGGACACACTACCCAACATTTTAAGTCAAAAAGAAGCAAGCTTTCTACCTTGCAAATGTCTTCAAATTTGTATTCTGTAAGCATTGCATTGATCCATCAACAGTCTGCAAATATTTCACTTTAACTTTCCTGCAGAACCCCTGAGCGCCCTCCAGCAGCGTCAGGTTCGAAAATCGAATTTGTGGCTCACTGCTGAGCTGCAAATTGTGCACCCTGCAGCGGTTCCCCAGGCTCAGGGCTTCCTGATCGCAGAGAGCTGCTCCTCGGAAAGGAAGAGGGTAACAGCGCACACATGCACATAGTCATTCACATTAAGTTGCTGTTCCTCTCAATTTATTGATTTCAGGCTGACTTCTATAGCCAAGAAGCTGAATGAAGTAATTCTGTAACATTGCCTTAGCTAAAATCCAGACAGACACAGGAATAAAAAAATCAGAAGTTGCTGAGATCAGCCTAATATGTTAAATTGTGTTGTATAAGCTCATTTATCTTCCTGCTTGCAGAAAGTCTGTTTCAGCGCTGATGGGCAGGACGAGATCGTTATTATCCCTTACACATCAGGTAGAGATGAGGCTGAGGAACTGTGTTTCCTGCACAGAGGTCAGGCAGGACGCTTGATTGAATATGATTACTGAGTAAAAGGGAAAGGTGGCCTTTGTACCTCACCTGATCCAAGGCATGCTGTAAGTGCACGTCTCAAGACACCTTGGAAAATATCGTGGCCCGTTACCGCAAATAGCGTATAAATACTCTTCGAGTGTCTGAATTTCAGACACAGAACCACAAGTTCACTAGAAGTCAATAGGCTCCGTGATACTCAGTTCCTCTGAAAGTGTGGGCATAGTTTCCAATGGTACTTTGTAGAAAGAGGAGATCGGAAAACAAGTATGAATATTACATGTATTATAACCGTGCACACAAATTCACATTTACACATCCAAGTACTTTCCTTTACATATTCAAGCACGCTCGAATTTTATAAATGAACAAAATGGATTTCCTTTAAAAGACTGTCATTCTTTCTTCACTCAGCTTTCTAAATTAAACCCATCTTACTAAGAGCAAGGCAATTATCTCTATCAAAGGGCATTAAATTTTAAGATAACTGAATCAGACACCCTTAGATTACGGTGGAAATGCAATAGGAGTTTATAATCTTTGCTCAAACATAAGGCCAAAATAAAAAGAGCAGTGCTAATGTTCATCCCTCGAAGTATATCTGTAACAATTGAAAAGCAAAGCATCAGTGTGACCTAAACCAGTTTGTATCACGCAGTTACCATCTATCATTTGCCAAGTATGTTTGCAATTTAACTGTCAGATACTGATCCCAAAGAAATAGCTACATGGGAAAAAAGATGTCCTTTCAGGGAACTCTGCAATGGACTTCAGTGACATGATTGTTTAGCCCTTCTCTGAAATGAATCTTGCAAAAAACAATTCAACATAGATTTTTTAAATTCCAACTAACCAATTGTAATAGTTTAGTTTTAAAAATATACGTTTTGCTAAATGCAAGTTCACGATTAAGTTCAAAAATCAGGAGGGAAATCATAATGGCAAAGGATCTGTATGTATAAAATATGGTAGGTATGTCAATGTGTGGTTAATTACGTGCCAGTATAATGTAACCAATGTATGGTTAATTACATTACTTACCACAGTTCTTACATTCCTACAATAAATTTAAAATTCTAATTATTCCATTGAGTAAATAATTTTCAAAAACCCTGACAGAAGAGGCAAATTCTTATTTTGATTATATCGTAATCAGCCTAATGATATTTCCTTTTCACATAATTAAGGAATAATTTATGGTGCAGTGCAAATAATTCAGATTAATTCTAAGAATATCAAAATCATTTACCTATTTTGATCACGATGCACGTTCCTGTGTCCTGGAAGCAGTGAAGCGAATTTCCGTCTGATCTCTTAAACATAATTTTTAATCTGATTTCAGTTTTTATCTCGCTGTATGTTCCCCGTACACCTCCTCTACAGCTATGCTGACAACAAGATTGCTGAGAATTCACTTTTATGAATAAGAGCTAATGCCATGTGCTACCATGAAAACTGGATGAAAACAGATACTCTTATGAAACTGATCATTACTTACAGACTGTGGACTGGCAAGACAAAACACGAAACGCTTCTATCAGTCACATAACGAGACTCAATGTGTGGAGACTGAACAGTGTAAGAGGGGTTGGGACTAATTGCTGTACACGCAGCCCCGGCTGGCTGACCCGTTTCAAAAACACAGGCTGAGGTTACATAGAAAACTAATGTTACTTAAGGAAAAATGTTCATGGAAAATGTCAACAAACACAGGGTAAAAAATGCAAAGAAGATTCTGAAAGACCTGCAGTCACTGCAATTTGTCATTTTCATGTTCCTTCAGGGACATTTTTCAAGGGTAGAAGTAATACCCGGAAACATCTTGATCATGTAAGGAAAAATCACTGAAGCTGCTTGCAAACCAGAAAGATGTAACATTCAATAAGCGCAGCTCATTTTGTCCTCGCAGGAGTTCAGGTTGCCCCTTTTGCTCCCTGTGGAGTGTCTCCCCTGCAGTAATGTCTTTTGGTAAGCACGGTGAATCAGCAACCAAGGCATAGGTGCTGCTGTAAGATGCTGTGCTCTTTTTGAGTGGTAAATTTGGCTACTCCTGGAAATACCCCTAAACACAGGATGGCTGAAATCAGAAGGGACCTCTGGAGATCGTCTGGTCCAGCTCGCCTTTTGGCTGTGCACTTTTAACAGTCACCATACAGACTACTTATATGTGTACCACACTTCTACCACCTATTAATAATTTAGCTATCATTTATAAACTATTTATAAGTCAAGTCCTAGTACAAAGTGTAGCCAAAAATCCAGCCTTTCCCTAACTGGACGCCCAGTTCTAAGAACATGGCCCCAGAGGTAGGTACAGAGCACCTGGGTCTTGGGCTCAAGACCCTTCAACCGACCCAAATGTGCTGGAAGGCTCAACATCTGGATCCCAGCAGGATGAAAGCCTGGCAGCAGAGCACATCCACTGTACGCTCTAACAGACCCACAGTGCAAGATTAATATTTTACTAGTTGAATTTAACTGAATATTATGCTTAATTGACTTGACTCTACAGAAACTCATTAGAGTGGCGCTTCCTGTGCACAGTTAAAATAGAGACACTTCCTAGATTCCTAGGTGGCCTATTTTGTGCCCCTGGTACATTAATTTGGTTAAAATTTTGGCTGATTTTGCCAGAACGAGTCGTAGCAATACCAAAAATTTGTTAATTGATTTCGTTTCATTTTACATCACTAAAGAGCCCATTTGTTACACAGCCTGGTTTTCAATCTCCAGCACCTTGAGTGTAGAGGAGCAGAGTTATTTGATTATGGATGGCTCTGAAGACTGCAGTTTCCTAGGGTTACATATTTCATGCTTTCTATGTCCCATGGCATCTCCCCAGGGACAGTGCGGTGGAACATTGCTTTCCTAAAGGAAGCACTGCAGCTGGATATTGGTACCTCATTCTGCTGGAATAAGAGTTTCTATTTGTTCAAACTATAATGTTTTCTTTGTTCTGATCACTATTGATGTGTACTTTAGTGGTCTACCGACCTTTTTAATGGGGCAGAATTTAATCTTTTAGCAAGAAAGCAAGCCTGGTATGTGTTCAGAAGTGAGTATGCACTGGTATGTGCAATAAAATAAGACCCCACTACCCCCAACTTCTATTCCTGTTTAACCATTGTTCCACACAGGGAGTGCTGGGGTAGGATTAACTTCCAAAAACTGTCAGCAAGAGAGAAAATTCACAGCAGGCATGTTTGCTATATTTATTTGGATTTATACCGCTGTATCTGAAAATCCTAACACTTAGTGATTCCATTTTTGTGAGAGGCACAAATCGCTTTTGAATTCATCTTCTATAGCTTTCACCGAATGGGAAAAGAACAACACGCGCTTTTTTTTCAAACTCACCAAGCATTCAGTTCACTTAAATTGCACATCGTTAGGTATCTTCTCCACTCATACTCCACAGTTCCCTGGCATTCTTTGTTCACCTTCTCACTTGGTAATCTCTTATGCAATGCATCAGGAATACAGAAATGTCCTCCAGACTTTGGGCTGATACATGCTGTCATTCATTTTAGATGCATGAGTGTCAGTTTAGAGTAAAAGTCTTCGTGTCCTAATGGAGAGCACTGCAGAATATCACAGGTGCTTGAGAGATCTTAAGTTACTCTCCCACTTAAAGTTGTATAAAACAATTATGGGAGATAGAAGGATAACCAGCATTTTTGTCTCTGTCCTTACCTTTCCCCAGACGTCAATTATTCCATGGGAGGGAGAGGTCAGTTAGAGGAAAACAGGGGAACTTCAGCAGGACACGTCAAAGACCTACTCTTAGAGGTAGCATCAGTATTAGTAGTAGTATCTATCTGTGTAATGATAATGTCCAAAAACTAACCTAGAACACGAACCACCATGCTAATAACCTCTTAACGCATAGTAGAGAAAGGCCATGCCTCAGAGCTTAAACTTGCCGTAGAAGATACTTACTATGGGAAGATTATTGGGTGGGGTGGAGGAGCAAGGTAAGAGTTGGAACAAGCCTAGTATCTGTTCAATATAACCAAGAATGTGAAAGTTCCCCTTGCTTTCTTTCACAAAGATAACTGCTTTTAGCACGGGAACTCTTTGGAAAGAGGTGAAGGGTTCGAAAAATATGGAATAAGAGTATTTTTTTTGTTGGGACTGTGATTCTTATATTTAGTTAAGCAAGAGTTTTGCCTGTGATGTGTGATAACAGAAGAGGCATATTAAGTCATAAGGTTGAAAGAAACAGCTACCATTTGCAATGATGTATTTTTGCTTCTTTTACATGCTTTAAATGTTAAGTATAAAAGGTTGTAGAAAACCTAGAAAAGCTAGGATTAAGTTTATACTTTCTACAAGCAATAGAGGGCAATTTCAGCCATAGTTCCTTTTCAATTGAAGCAAGTTAATAACTCAATACAAATCATTCTCCCTATATATTTCTGTTCAGCATCTTTTCTTTTAAAGGTTGTTTATTGCAGTTCCTGTGTAAGCAGGGGATGTAAAGGAGACTTCCATTATTTTATGTCTTCCAAACTTAGTTGTTAGTTTCTAATTGGCTTACAGAAAAGCACTGGAGAGGTCAGTTAGAGCCACACCAATGGGATTATTTGGACTGATGTAGCAATCAGCTGATAATTTCCATTGCACCTTTGGTTCCTCTTGATTTAATTTCACTTGACATTAACTTGAGTTAACTATTCACTTTTTCAGCCAGCAGAATAAATAAGATGCTATTTTTCAGGTTGATCTATTTCTGAAGGCTGAACTAAATCTATACCTTAAGATGGTGTTCATAAACTACAAACCCTTAGGGTTTTCATACACCCTAAAGTTTTTGAAAGATGTTTTGAGCATCATTTGTTTTATTGCTAAGCCACTCTCCAGCATCTTTGAAAAGTTGTGGAGGACAGGAGAGGTGCCTGAGGATTGGAGGAAAGCCAATGTCACTCCAATCTTCAAAACGGGCAAGAAGGAGGACCCGGGAAA
>VZSC01013924.1:3806-16992 GCA_013398225.1 Steatornis caripensis | reverse complement strand
CAGGACGAGGGGCACCAGGCACAAACTGGAGCCCGGGCAGTTCCCCCTGAGCGTGAGGAAGAACTTGTTTGGCGTGAGGGTGCCAGAGCCCTGGCCCAGGCTGACCAGAGAGGCTGTGGAGTCTCCTTCTCTGGAGATATTCCAACCCTGCCTGGACGCATTCCTGTGCACCCTGCTGTAGGGGCACCTGCTTTAGCAGGGGGGTTGGACTGGATGGTCTCCAGAGGGCCCTTCCAACGCCTACCATTCTGTGATTCTGTGATACAAAATACAACTTCATCTTCAATAAACACAGAATTACTACTAAAAAAATCTGCAGAGAGCAAATCTTTATATCCATTCTCTAATCTGCAGTACTTTAATGGCAAAGACAGAGAGTACACCAAGCACCATGCCAAACTAATTTGCCTTGAACAAAGTAGAAACACATGGCTTTGGGGAAATGTTAATTAAAATTGTTTCCATTGTACCTGCTTCCTCAGGTACCTCCTACATAACATAACTTGGTATTTTGTAATTAAGTCAAGTTCTTCAATGCAGTAACTTTCCTTTTTCTCTCCTCCTACCAGTCAAATAATGTTACAAAAGCTTCTTCTACACTCAGTCAGACAGCTTGCTGTAAAGTGCTCACTTTTCTCTTAAAAAATAGGCATGACAAGCAACCCACCGCTCTGTACAGTCTGTCATCAAATCATCTGTGTGGCATAATCCCTACCCTGCTATGTCAGAAAGGTAGCATGTATTCAGCTGTCTATCACTTCTTTATGCTCTTTAAACCTTTGATGAAGTCAGTGAGCCAAAATAGAATGGGAAAAATAGATGATCCTTTGAAAGCTTTATGAAAGGATACTCAGGCATGCAGTCATTTAAAGAAAAGCATAGTATGTAAGTATGAAAGGAAGAACAGGTATCAGAGAAGGGCATGCTATTTTTATCATCAGTTTCCATTAAAATAACAATCTGCATTTTTGGTTAGATGTTAATGAAAATAACTTCTCTGCAGCTTTATGCAGATGGATGAAGTTGAAACAATAAAAACATTGCTAATTCATTTAAGACTTTTAGTGTAAGAAAGACAGACAACTCCTCCTTTCCAATCAGAGGGAGTAAGACAACAAAATGCCATCTTGGCTTTCTTCATTAAATTATAGACATATATCATCTATTGATTACATATATAATTTTATACGTCTGTATAAATGCACGCCTTGTATCTATGTCTTCAGTTATTGCGTACATTAAAAATGCAAAAGTACAAAGACTGTTTTTCACTATTTAAGAGGCACAGCATGGCCTATTTGTGAAAATTGTTATTTAATGTGTCTGAGGGAAGTCTGATATTCCCAAGTGCTGAATAAAAATCCCCAAATCATGAGATTTCTTAAATATTCATGGGATTTTTGCCTTAACTAAAAATACGTATATTATACGCTCATTGATTTGAACCTCAAGATGCACTTTTTGCATGGCTTCAGCCATCTTTCCCTGCAACCCTGAGGACTAGAATATTTACTTTCTTAAAATCTGAGACACCTTAATTTCATGACTGCAGTAGTTCTAAATGTACACAGGTTGAAAGATTGCTAACAAAATCTTGAGAACTGGCCATACTGGCACAGCTCAGTGTGCTCAGAGTGGACCAATGGTCCAGTGGTGGACCTTCTACATCTTCACAGGCAGAAACAGCAAAACTTTCCATCCAACTAGTTACCTCGCTTGAGTTTTGTTTTGGTATCACCCCTCCAGTCAACTTGCTAACCAATGTTTGTTAGCTAGTGAGTGAGTCTGCAGTAGGAAGCAGTACCTGGACACACACAGCAGCAACAACTTGAAAAATGCTTGGCGTGGATACATCAATGCATGGATACTTGCAATAAGAAGTGAACATGACATGTTCTCCTGATACATACATTTTAAGAAGCAGTAGTTTTAAGCCACTAGAAAATGGAGGCAATACACTTTATCTATCTACAATTACGTTTAGGATTCAGAGAAGAATATGTAATGAAAGCAGTCATCCTCTATCCTTCCTGCATAGAGAGCCATGGCTATTTGAGAAGAGACGCTGTTGTCACCTTTTGATGTAAATATGCTTTTGTCACAAAAAAAAGATTATACATACATTAGTGTCCATCAAAATACAGATAATCACTTGTCATTTGAGTATAACATACAGATTTTAAAGATGACAACTACTTTCATCTTAATAGTAGAATTGAAGCTGACTTAGAGAACCCATGAATGCATGCATGGCTAAACCTATGTACAGCCTTTGACTATGTGTCTTTGCTAGCCAGTGGTGCTGAAAAGAAAGACCAGGTCTCTGTGATGTAGAGCAGTGTGTCATAAATCAGGACGATTGAAGATTTGCTTCAAAAGCACACTTCTGATCCAAACTAAAGTGCTAGAAGAGAAACTCCCTTTCTGGACTTTGCATAAGGACCTGAGCAGTCCTTATCCGTAAGGGTTAGAGGAGGTGATCAGAGTATTGGAGAAAGAAGAAAAGAGGATGTATCTGTTGCTTCCCCTACTGGCTACCTTCAGGCAAGTAATAAGCAACAAGAGCGAAACATTTCTGAAGAAGGATGACTATTTCTCTGAATTTTTTGTGCATTCCACATCATTGCAGCATGTTTTTCATGTCTCCATTTGTTGGCATACAGATTTGACTAGGAGATGTGAGCATTTATTATCTAAGAAACTGTGATGGTATGCATGGATAAATGCATAATATGACTGGAGTGTCCTCTCACACCACTGTATTATGTTTGTTTGGTCACGCATGCAATGACTTTGATGAAAAATGTGTAAAGTTTGGTGGTCAGACTGACAAAGCAGGCAGGAAAAAGGAAATAGTGGTTTTGAGCTAGAAGAGAAAGGCCACAAGTGTTACACTTTGGAGATGAGAAGCAGCAGACCACGTAACAGGAGAAAGCAAGAATGAGGAGGATGTGGCAGTTAGGTGGTCATATGCGTGACATTTACCAAGAAGCAGCTACAACAGTCTCCATTCGAACAAGATTTTCTTGCCATTAAGATATATAACAGAACTGTTGTTGGGGCTGGGGGGAGGGCAGTTTCCAGTTCTCCAAACACAGTGCAATAACTACCATGTGGAAACATATGCAGCCACACTCTTTCTCAAAACATTCTCTGTTCGCTGGCAATTAGTTCAACTCTGTAATTACAGCATACACCATACTAAACACTGTAAAGTACTCTGGTAATGATTTTCAGAACAAAAAACCATCAACTTCTCATAGAAAACAGAAAATTTATCTTGATTTATCTACCACGGAAATATTCAGTCACCAAGAAAACTGCCTTCCTCCAGCAATGGCAGCATTCTCGTGGAGTGCGCTTTGTCACTGGGTTTCTTCAACATCATAGTTCTGCTTCAGCTCTACTAAAGTCATACTCTGTAGATATAACAGCAGTTAAAATATCTGATTGTTTCACATGTATTACATCTTTTTTAGGCAGCAGAAGACAAATGTACCTCTTTTGTGCTGCTAATTATATACATATATGCAGACAGGAGTAGGCAGTAGAGCATGAGGAAGACATAACAAATCAAAGCAAATTAATGTGCCTAGTATTCCTTTCCCTCTGTTATGAGTTTGGTATGAAAGTAAGAGTTGTATACTCTGATATGCCTTCTGTGAGAGACATTACTGTTGTAGGTGTCAGAGAAATGCAGTTGATTGCGTTAGGCTGCCACTTCTTTTAACTCTGTATTGGTACTATCTAATGCAGAGAGGTGGTTACAGACTCATAGATCTAGAAGTCCCACTCACTGCCTCAAAGCCAGGATGAGCTATCCTTATGCCATTTCTAACACATTTGTAGGCCGAATACTTCTCATGGTGGAAATTTCTCCACCTTCCCAGGCTACATACTCCAATGCTTTGCTACCCTTGCTAGCAAAAAGGCTTAATGTGTAAGCCAAGTCTTCTCCATTGCGATTTAAGCCTACCATTTTTTGTCCCGTCCTTAGTAGACACAAAACCCAGTTTATTTTCCTCCTAAATACTGCAGCCCCTTATAAACTTAAAGAGTGTTCTCACATGCTTTACTCTATTTTCACTTCCATTCAGTCACTCCTGACAAAAATCTGCTCTCTGAGCCTCTGATCAGCTTCCCTCAAGGATTTTCCCTAAACTTTGTACAACCGGCCCATGTGTTTCTTGAAATTTGGACACTCGGCAATGAATAATTGGTTTCACCAAAAGCCCAGCATGTGCTGAAGAGAGTAGGATTCTTTGACATGCTACACAGATTATAACCCCAGCTATACATCTCCTTGTGGTGTTTGCCTCGCTCACTACAACATGACATTGGTGACCCATATTTCACCTAGGAGCCAGAATAAGCTTCGGCTCTTTTCTCTAGAGAAGTGTCATTTCATTAAACTTCTCAATGAAGTGCCCTTTCATGGTAAAGCTTCACATAATGATAAACCTAAGCTGACCTAAAAATTTGCTTCTGGAATTTTGTATGCATAGCACTTAGATATTTCTATTGACTTTTGAATGGCAGTATTTCTGCCCAAACACTTGTGCTTGAAGACTTGCTTCTAACAGACCCAGAATCTGTGTTAAAGCCTTTTCAAAAGCCTGAATTTTGACACTGAAAATCTTGCATGGCAAGTACCAAGTCACAAACCTATGCCCGTGAAAGCAGGCATTTCAAAGCTGATGCGTGAGGATTGGAGCTGATACATGAGGAATGGTACAAAGGCAGAGAGAAAAAGACAGGCAATTAGAAATGGATAAACGGATTCAGTTTAAACAAAGTTCTTACTAAAAGGAAACCAAAATTAAACATGCTGAAGGCTCAGAAAAGCATGATCATGTGCAACTCTTCAGTTTATCACACTTCAGTCAGCAGTTTTCTCTTTTGGAGAGGTCTGCGCTTCCTGCTGCCAGCAGGTGCTTTGTAGATATTGCAGAGATGTGCAAATAACTTCAAGCGACTCGAGTAGAAGCATTCTGACAGCCGCGCAGGTTCTACAAGAGGGCTGATCAGGGCGATGAATGGGAGGCTCTCCTCTCAATTGCAAACAAACTTTGCTTGCAAACTATGTGCTGGTGACAGATTTGGGCCCAAGTAAATTCCCCATTGATTGTCGGCTGGCGATTATAACCAACTTGCAAATTTCTCTGTTGATCTCCACTTATGTGGTTTTATTACTTTAGGTTAATCCTAGGGTCATCTCGGCAAAAAATGTCTAGGTCAGACCCTAGTATCCACACCTATTTTTTCATTCGCTCCTAATGCTTCTGTAGAAACAAAAGGCTAAAAAAACCTGCATAGAAATAAAATAAGAAACTTAGTACATGGCTTCTTGTTAGAGAAATTTTATAACATAAAGATTCACAAACTTATATTTCTACAAACATTCACTCATTAGAATGGTAAGGGATAAACACCGTACTCTGTTGCAACTAAGAAAATTTCTGCACAGTCTATCTCATTGGTATATACTTTTTCTACCATTCTAAGTCACCACCAGTTAAAGCTAAGATACAATTATGAAAAAAAAATGAGATTATTCTTCCCTGCATTTACAGCTACATATACAGGAGGAGAGCTTCAGCAGTCGATAGAAACAATTTCTCAGCAATAAAACAATTGATTGTGTTTCAGAAAAAAAGCATGATTATTTTTTTTCTTGGGCTTGTAGAAATTATAAGTAACTAATCCAAGGATTAAAGTCTTAAGACAATAGAGCTGTTTATTTGAGCAGTGAGAGCAGCACTGGGAATTAAGTGAATAATTCTAAGACGACCCCTGACTGTAGAACTGCTGTCATATTTCTCTATAAATATACCCTCTGTGTAAAACTACAGAATTTTTAGTCTGTAAAAATTCCTTATGAATGGGCCCTTCTACTAAAAATTTTCCCCAGCCTTAGCAATATACCCTCTTGTAGGACTTACAAAGGGGCATAATTCGGTTCAGCCATTGCCTAAAGTTGGCACCCTAAAGCTTGAAGTTGAAAAATGTGTTTAATTAATTGTCACATTTTCAGTGCCGAGCTGTGCAGACCCAAAGGCGGATAAGTCCCCAGGAGCTTCAGGAGATACAAGAGACTAAAATCTAAATTTCCAGATGAGATCCAGCTCAGGACAGGCTTTCTGGACTCAGTGAGCCAGTCGGACTGCGGGAGCAAGCTAACAGTCTGTCTCCAGTAAGCCCTGTCTGTCAGGCATCCATCTGCCCCAGCTCTGCTCTGTGCCAGCTCTGCTCCCTATGTCTGCTTGTGCCAGTGGGTGGGTGACGCAAGCTACAGCCTACAGACACCCCCAGGCACCCAAAGGCACGTGGCCATGTGTGTGAAAACACGTAGCGCATGCTTAAATCTGTCTCTGAGGTCAAAACAAAGGCAATGGCCAGACCATCAAAGACAAGTGAGCTTCCGTGGGTCTCACCAAATTTAATGCAGCAGGCCATAACGTGAAGATGTAAAGTCACAATTGTGGAGACCTGGTAGTAAGTAGAAGATAACTCAGTAGCTTAATGAGTCTGCCTTCACCCCAATTACATCAGTAAGTGTTTTAGCATGGTCTTAAATAACCAGTGGTTCCACTCTAGGTGACCGTGGAGCATGCATTTGAAGAACAATGTGAATAGCAGCAGTGTGCTCTGAGAATTGAGGACAGACGCTAACGCTTTAAGATCTCTTGTTAATCCACTAAAGAAAGAAGAAAAACTCCTCCAGACTACTTTCTAGACAAAGTAGAAACATTAAATCATTAAAGATCTGTGTCACAAGGTTTTACATACCGTCAGGTCATAGCAGCTCTGGGCATATGAGGTCACATTGTGTATTGTATTATTTTGTTTCTCATCTCCATCTGATTCTTCTTCCAGATCCATAATAATAATAGTAGCAATAACAATTCTTATATCATTATTAGAAACTGAATGAGCGGCCTGTCCATTTGGGATCAAGATACGAATAGTCAGCATCAAGGGAAAGTTTATCAAACATCTCCTGGTGTTATTACAGTTTAGTGGTGGACTTAGCAGTGCTACGTTAACGGCTGGACTTGATCTTAAAGGTATTTTCCAACCAAAACAATACTATGGTTCTATGGTACTATGATTTTATTACACCCGCTCGAGCTGCAAGGAAAATTATTATCAATATTTCGTACTGAACTCTTACCAGTTGCCTTGAGGACTTAACTGTTATGCAAAATTACAAATAATTTAAGATCAAAAGAATCATATTAGCATGTAAAATTCGTCTTTCTGATAAAATTAATAATAACAAAGATAATTGACCTGCTTATGAAAAATAATTGCCTCTGAAGAACAGTTAATGCTATATTTATTAAGTAGGAAGAGTAAGCACACATAAAGATTAGTAGTGTAATAAGCCGTATATGAACTGGTATCATGAGAAAACCATGTCAACATGCTGTGTTCATATTTAGATTTTATTTTTGAGATTTCTAGATTTTTGTGATTAATAAAATTAGAATAAATATTCAGATAATAATTTGGACATATTTTATTGGTTCTTTTATATTTGTACAATGCTTTTATATATTATTAATAATTTTTAATAATCTGTTTTAAAGTTTGACCTGTGCCTTAATCGAAGAAGTTCAACTATCTCCCGCTTGATCATCCATTATTTTGCCAAAGGGAAGGAAAATGAGTTCCTCTGAAAAAAATGGTTGACTTGTAAGTGAGCAAACGCATCCCGTAGCCTAAAAAAACCAGTAGTAAAAGAAGAAAAAACAACTACCAGTGTGTACCATGAAAAGAAAACCTAGTATTCTAACGAGATGGAAGAAAAAAATTACCAAGTAACTGTTCTTCAAAAGCTCATTTCCTACCTTGCCAAACTCTACATCACCACTGTAACTCTCTGACCTTATGCAGCACACAGAGTCGCTAGGCAGAGCGAGGAAATGTAAAATGAGGATAAATGGCTGACAGGCGGCCATTTGTGCAATATTAGAAAGAGTTTTCTTCCAGCAGCCATTTACAAAGCACGGGGCTGGGAACTGGCAGAAAGCATGAGCTTTTGGTCGAGGAGGAATTTATAAAGTGCTGCCATGCAGCTAAGGGCAAAGAGAACATCTGGTGCTAGGTGTAACAGGGAGTTAATTGGATAGCCATCATCTTGCTCGCTACATGACATACATTTGCAGCCAAAAACTACAAATTCTGAGGGCTTAAGGTAGAGCTGTCTCTGTGGGGACTGTGGCACTGTGCCTACTAGCCTGTGGCTTGCCAGAGTGAGTAAGCTGTAGCCCAGACCCTAGCACCTGCACTCAGGCTTCCTCTGATGGCAGAAACCTAAACAGTTTTCTGTCAGGTTGTCCACATAGGCAAAGAGTGCAGTGTTTCTTCTATCAATGGACAGAGCTTGTGAAGCACGATCATTTGGATGCACAGGGGTACAGCTGTACACATGCAGAGTACCTTGTCTTCCAGCAGGAAGCACAAGCCCCTGTTAATGGAGCCAAAGTGGCTCCCCAACGGGAGCTTGGTCTATAGTGAAGCTCATGCATGACTCCTTGCACCTGACACTGCAGATATCTTGCCTCGCTGTTACATTTGGGGGGTTTCTAAAATGGATTCTCTCAGCATGGCATACGTTACCACGTAAGATGTACCCAGGGAAAGGGAACTGCCAAGCACACTGATTTTCTTGGCTCCCAAAAGTCCCGTGACTTTCTCTGTCACCCCTCAGTCCAACACCGTACAGCTCACGCGGTGAGGTAAGAACCAGATCTTACTCTCAGTTTCCTGGTGTCTCACTCCAGCCCTTTAACCTTGTGTCCAAATTTCTCCATGGATTACTTCAAATATAATCTTCACCCTCAGAAAACCCTTCAGATCTTGTTCCCATCCAACCTTACATTCTGCATTTAGTGCTGGGGTGTTGACTGCCACCTCTGACCAGCCCCTGATACGATCACGATCTCCAGCAACTCCTGTTACATTTCTATAAAATGATTTTCACACCTTTCCCCATGCTGCTTCTCGCTTTTGGAAGACGTTCCTCATAAACACAGCAATGCCATTCTTCCCCTTTATCTCCCTATTTAAATTTTTCCTTTGTCCTGATGCCAACAAAGCAATTAGCAACAGTTACGCCATTAGCATGCTGGTGGCTATCAGGATGGTTGATCTGATAACATTTTTTCTCGTATCATTTCTCCTTTTTTTTCCCTCCTCCATCTGCCGGGGCACATCATGCATTGTCTGCGGTTGTAGATTTCAAGTGTAAGCCGCTGGGGACAGGAATCCCCTTTTTCTTTAGATTTTGTTCCATGCCTAGCACAGTCAGGTCTCTAGTCTTAACCTGATCTCCTTTGCTATGCAAATATAAATTATTCTACTTTGTGAATCCTTAAAAATGTGCCTACTATTGAAATCATGCATTCCATTGCAGCAGCAAAGAATTTAGCAGATCTCCTTTCAGATTAGTTATATTATTTCTCAGGAGTCTCATCAGAGATGCCGGTAAGGTACAAAAGAAAGTAAACCCACGAGTATTTAACCCACACAACAACACTGTAAGGGAGGCTTGTCACAATACCAACTATTTCTGTGTTGTGGGAATTTAATTATGTCTTGCCTGTTTCATGGAAACTGTAGCCTAGATACAGAGCCACCAAACTGATAAACATAACTCAATATTTGGCATGTTATGAACAACTATATTTCAGGGGAAATTAATTGAATTCATTCAGATAGATCATAACCCTGAAACTAAATTACAGCCACGAGTTTTGTCTCAGCAGATTTCTCTGAACTGTAATAGCAAAGTCTGAGATAAGGTCTGTGTTTTTCAGACTTCCAGAAGACAGAGCGAAACTCCCTTTTCTTCTTATAATGTCAACTCTACCACTGTACATTTCAGCCTATAGTAACACTTTTAATTACAAACCTCATTTTTCCACAGAGTTGGACTAAGTGAAAAAGAAAAGAGCTCCATGTTCAAAGGAATTGCCACAGGTTGGGAGCAAACGATAAACAGTTCTGTTCACTTATTTTATTCATGTGCAAGAAAAAGAACAGATTAAGACTGACTTGGGAATGTCTTCACTTTCTACATAAAATTAAAATGTGACTGCTTCATGCTTTTTTTCCAACCAGTCAAGGTATTTTCTGATGAAGAACATCAAACTTGAATTTTCATAAGCAAACATAACTGGTCACTCTCATTGTAGAAAGTACAGGTTGCTTTTTTCCAGCATGCTTAGAAGGAAAGTATCCTCTAGTCTCTCTGGTTGATAAATGAATAATGAACTTATGTCACTGTGCCTCAGAAGAGGAAAACACATGATGTGAAAATCTCAAAAATAGTATGAAATTTTCAAATCAAACATAGCCGTCACAGTTTCTCACCCATAGATGTCGTAGATTAACATTTCAATTTGAGTACTTACTACTTCACAAGCAAAACAATAAAAGCCCAACCTAGATCTGAAACTCGTTTTTATCAAAGATCTAACGTGATCACGCAGCGTTAGAGCACCACAAGAAAAAGGGACTATACCATAAAGATGTAAACTAGCATAGAAAGTCAGTGTCACTTTGCTTAAATTTGTGATAGTATCACCAAGGAACTTACCGTGTATTTCAGTCTGACACAATCTTATTTTAATTTCTAAATGCTTGTGGATTTCTGCATACCGCCGTACAAATAAAAACCACTTTACTCGTAAGTATTATGCGATATATAAATTATTTTAAAATTAAACAAAGTTGCTGGATCAAGTCCCCAAATTCAGTTGAGCTACACTCAACACTGAGCTTGAAACAGAAAAGTGGCTTTTTTCATCTTCACCCTCTTCCCTTTGTCACATCTGTGGCAGTTGCAGGAGTGTCTTTTGAGAGCCTGTTGATTTCAAGGTGCTTCAGATTTCATCCGTACCATCTTTGTTTATCTCCAGCAATTATACTCTTATCAGGCTGGCTAAAAATAATTCAAAGGAAGACTTTGTTCCACTCTATTAAGGAGTTTTCGTCATATCTGATACAAGTTATGTAGTGATAAAAGCTATATAATCATGCAATTAATTATTCGATTTCCTTGCATAAATGATGCATAAAGTTTTGCTACCAAGAGAAAGGGATGGTCCACTATTCACTGAGACATTAAAATTATTAGGCATTTAGATGTGAAAACGTATACTTAATTACGATTACCGCTTGAACTTACAAAAGCCAAGATACTCAAATAGTTGATATCCAGTCTAACCCGCCTGCTGGTCTTCAGTTCTTGTCTGATCAAGCCCAAAATAATACTATTATTAACTTTTCATTTCCAGTCTTCTTTGTTTTATTATCTCCTGGAAAAGGTGATACTCCTGCTTAGCTTTAGAATTAAATTGGACGTGGTCATTTGTCATCTTTCTCCACATTTTCACTTTGACTCACATCACAGGTCTTAAGGCTGACACACTTACACTTGGCAGAGAGTGGCGAGGGTCTGAATGCTGAAACAGTGTAGAGGTGGTTACCCAGCGCCATCCATTCTGATCAGACACGGTGGCTGTGATTGCAAGGTAGAAAGATACTCATGCCAGTGGGACCGCAAAGTTGTAACGTAGGCTAGAAATCAATTCTTGTGCTGACAGCTACTCACCAAAATTCACCTTCCCTTAGAGAATTCTCCATTTTAGTGTTTAACTATTTTGAGATCACATTTTAGAAGTTCTTGTGAATCCTTGTCCCAGAGGAACCTAAATAAAAACAGCTGGAAAGAAAAATAACAAGAAGGAACTGCTCAGATTCCTGCCAAGAGCACACAAGTACACTTTATTTTCTACTCCACAAGACACTGCAGTGCTTTTACATGCAGCACAATCTCATTATTTTGCACTTCATTATTCATATCTTGAGTAAGCCACACAATACGAGTAGAAGTTAACTTCTTCCCACAACCAGTAAAAAAATCAACAGCAGACGCTGAAGAGGCTAAAAATGCTTTGCTTCCAGTAAATCACTGGGTTTACANCTCATTATTTTGCACTTCATTATTCATATCTTGAGTAAGCCACACAATACGAGTAGAAGTTAACTTCTTCCCACAACCAGTAAAAAAATCAACAGCAGACGCTGAAGAGGCTAAAAATGCTTTGTTTCCAGTAAATCACTGGGTTTACAGAAAGAAAATTTGCTGCTTTCACTTGTCTGCAAATAGTTAAAACTAAAATCCGATTGCCAGCATTAATTCAAGCTAATTCTCAGATTCCACTGTACTTCAAGATAACTATGCTGTTACACTCCTCAATAATGCATTTTGTTTTCAGAGGAGTAAGAGGTATAAAACTGCCAACAAAAATTCTGTGAAGCTTTGAATCTTCCCCTTCTATGGGGAAGCATGTAAACAGATCAGTGAAATTGATATCTAAAAAACCGAATCAGCCAGAAAGAATAAATTACTTCTTTAAAAAAAAAAATTAAACAGCATGAGATGATACTAACATAGAATCCAATCAAGTCTGTGCTATAAGCAGAACTAAGGATCAACACAGTATCTCCTTCAGGACAGACATATTTTCAGCACTTTCATTTTAAAGAATTAATTCCATTTGTAGACTCCAACGCTAGCATAACCCAACTTTTCTGAGTAATAACTAAGTGAAAACTAATCATGTATGGCAGATACAGAAACAACATTTAATTAAAGATATAAACATTTTTCAGATATTTAATTCATGTTCTGAAGAACTTTGTGCTTGCGTTTGTTAATTCATTTATAACCTATAGCAGCCTTGGCTGTATTGGGTTTGCCTGGCGAGGTTTTGGCAGCAGGGCAGCTACAGGGGTGGCTTCTGTCAGAAGCCACCCTTCCCCCAGATCCGACAGAGCCCATGCCAGCCGGCTCCAAGACAGACCCGCTGCTGGCCAAGGCCGAGCCCATCAGCCACGGTGGCAGCACCTCTGGGATAACGTATTCAAGAAGGAGGAAAAATCCCTGCCCAACTGCAGCCGGAGAGAGGAGTGAGAACGTGTGAAAGGAACAACTCTGCAGACACCGAGGTCAGTGAAGAAGGAGGGGCAGGCGGTGCTCCAGGCATTGGAGCAGAGGTTCCCCTGCAGCCCGTGGTGCAGACCATGGTGGGGCAGGCTGGCCCCCTGCGGCCCACGATGGAGCAGATGATACCTCACCTGCAGCACGTGGAGGACCCCACGCCGGAGCAGG
>VZSC01013921.1:158962-185829 GCA_013398225.1 Steatornis caripensis | reverse complement strand
CCACACCAGAGCAGGAGGAGGAGGCTGGAAGAAGAGCCCTGGAGGATGCCCTCCAGAGCCCTGGAGGAAGCTGCAGAGANAGAAGGAGGGGGAGGAGGTGCTCCCCGTGGCAGAGCAGAGATACCCCTGCAGCCCGTGGGGAAGACCATGGTGAGGCAGGCTGTCCCCATGGAAGTTAATGCTGGAGCAGATATCCACCTGCAGCCAGTGGAGGACCCCACACCAGAGCAGGAGGAGGAGGCTGGAAGAAGAGCCCTGGAGGATGCCCTCCAGAGCCCTGGAGGAAGCTGCAGAGAAGGGTCCTGGCAGGACCTGTGGCCCCATGGAGAGAGCAGTTCACACTGGAGCGGGTTTGCTGGTGGGACCTGTGGCCCCATTGGGGACCTACACTGGAGCAGTCCGTTCCTGAAGGACCTGAAGTTTCCTGTGGAAAGGACCCACGCTGGACTGGGAAGGACCTGTGCTGGAGTAGCTCACGCAGGACTGTCTCCCATGGGAGGGACCCTATGCTGGAGCAGGGGAAGAGTGGAGGAGCCCTCCCTGTGAGGAGGAAGGAGTGGCAGAGACAATGTGTGATGAACTGACCGCAGCCCCCATTCCCCATCCCCTTGCACTGCTGGAGGGGGAGGAGGGAGAGAACTCAGGACTGAAGTCAAGCCCAGGAAGAAGGAAGAGGTGGGGAAAAGGTGTTTTAAGATTTGTTATTATTTCTCACTATCCTACTCTGTCATTAATTGGCAATAAATTAAATTAATCTTCCCCAAGTCGAGACTGTGTGCCCATGATGGTAATTGGTGAGTGATCTCCCTGTCCTTATCTTGACCTGCAAGCTTTTCATCATATTTTCTTCCCCCATCCTGCTGAGGAGGGGAAGTGATGGAGCGGCTTGGTGGGCACCTGGTGGCCAGCCAAAGTCAACCCACCACACCCGTAGAGCCTTTCACCCCTCACTTTACCATTACCATCATCTGCGCAGGGCACAGCCTGAATGGTGTGCAAGGGAGCACAGTGCCCTACCCCCATGTTCTCAGCCACGGCCTGGCTGAAGGCAGTCCTGCCGCAGGTTCCAGAGAATCACGTACGGATGGAGTTGCTAGCCACCACCCTAGGCATCCGTTAAAGGTGTAAGTTAGAGGAACATGGTAATCGTGTACAATACTCTTGTGGGTAATATCTGGAAGCTGTGTAGGGGGTGAAGTTAATGAAAATTTTGACTTTATAAAGTTGGGAGGATTTGGTTCCCAGTGGCTCATTTCCCATTTTAAATGCAGGCAAATCTAAGGCTGGTCTGATTTCAAGATATTATCAATGTCTTGCCTCCATTTGGACTTACGTCTAAGTTATTTTAACAAAATAATGATTTTGGCCAAATATTTTTTTCAAATATTGCTGATGTGAAAAAGAATTTTGTGCGTAAGTACTATCCTCCAAAAAATGGGAAAAGATAAGATAAAAAAGTACAATATGATGACACATTCCCATGCTTTTTTCATGTTTCAATGGGAATGATAGAGCAGAAAAAGTTGCATGGCCTGATCAAAGGTACCAGAGCCTGATCAAAAGGGTTTGTTGAAGTATTTGTTTATGATCACTATACTGCATTAATGCCGGAAATGCGGACATACTCAACGGCCACAGTACTCCTCAGTGTATCCTGAGATCACTGGGAAGAGTAACCTGTCATTTGTTACAGATGCAGGAAAGCTGCTGAATTTGAAATCTTCTTGTTCTCGTGTAGCTCATTTACATTGAAATTGCCTTTCAACATCGCACCATCAGTTATATTTATGATATCCACTGACAGGCAAGATATTCTTTGGGGAAAACAGATGCCTGGCAACTTAGTGAAAACAGCACCTTGTGACAGAAAATTAAAATTTTTTGTATCCACAGTTGCATGAAAAATGTGTGATGTTCAAGGAGACTGTGAGAAGGACAGGGCAAAATGAAACTTGCATCAAATGTCTTTAAGTCCTGTGCATCTACCTTCCTAGCCTTTGAAAATGTCAGATCCATGTGGACCGTTATCTATTTTGAAGAAGAATCATTATTCCTGCTAGTAGTGGTATTTTTAAAGAGATAGGACTAGATGCATCCGCACCGCAAAGCAGGAAATTACCATTCGCTTGAGAGAGAGTGGGAAGGTAAGGAGAGGCCCCTTAGAATATTGTACTGGAAGAACTGAAAGGATTTTTCTGGCTGTGTGACCGATAGATAAGAAGAGAGAAACTCACATTGCAAGGTTTGTGATGTAGGGGTCTGGTATTTCCTTGACATGCTTTACCTTTTTGACTCATGATCAATTATTAAGTGTAAATAATGACTGTGATGAACGCTGACTTTTCTCAGTGCCTCCTCTGATACTGCACTGTGAGTCATCATTAGTAATATGTAGCTTGAAATAAAAAACCTTCCTCTTCAATAATTGAAAATAATAGGCAGGAATTTTACACTGACTGATCTCCATTTTCTTATATACCAGNTCATGATCAATTATTAAGTGTAAATAATGACTGTGATGAACGTTGACTTTTCTCAGTGCCTCCTCTGATACTGCACTGTGAGTCATCATTAGTAATATGTAGCTTGAAATAAAAAACCTTCCTCTTCAATAATTGAAAATAATAGGCAGGAATTTTACACTGACTGATCTCCATTTTCTTATATACCAGGTCATGTTACTCATTTCACTGCAAATGCTACATTTCCTCCACTGACATTGCCTCTGCACATTACCTCAAGGTTTAACCTTCAGCCTACCTTCCAGGTATGTTTTATGTACGTGTAAAACTGCTTTTCAACTATAGTATTTGGGAGTAAAGCTAGGTCTCACTTCTCATACAAAGATTGTCATTAGAGTGCTCTGCTATGATGATTTTTTTGGAGTTGCTTGGCCTTCGCACTGAGGCAGTGCAGGGAAACGTAGCAACCTCTATGTTCACAGCCAGCTTCAGGTCTGTGACTTCAACATATTGCTGTTTATGTGTCTCTGAATAGCGAAACATCTCTTTGAAATGTTTTGACATATGCCTTTTGCTCTATTTTATTTGAGGATGATAAGGCTGACACCACCATCAGAACCACCCCCGCTCTGGTATATTTTATTCAATGTGGAGAGAGTCAGGGAGATAAAACAACTAGTCAAAGGCTAAGGCAGAAGAGAAACCCTTTCCAGACTAGACGCACCGCTTCAATGACAACAGGAATATCCCATGTGGTTAAAGGATTTTAATTTCATCTCAAAGAAGCAAGTTTGAAGCTACACAGAGCAGCGTATGTTATCATAAAATTTTGGTAATGTTTGCACAACTTCAGAAATAAGGGATAACATAGGTTTTTAACCCAATGAATTGGTACCTCTCCAGTACATCAATAACGTCTTCTTCATTTCTTAGGTATTTTGAAAACGAGCTGTTTCCTTACGCCATACAATATCTTCCTAAAACCAGGAGATGGAGCCCTGCAGCCAAAGGCTACCAGCAATTGCCTTCTCTACACTCAGAAGAAATAATGCTTTTCTTTAATTGCGTTTGAGGAGAACATGTATCCATTCTGCTTCCGTGTGATAAGATTTGATGCGTGCTGTCACTCAGCAGATTTGTGACTTCTGGGTAAGGAAACAGGCTGGTGGGTTTCTGTCGCAGGGACAGCAACTGGAAGAGTGAAGGTAGTAAATAGTCTCTTCAGTTTTATACAGGTGGCTTCTGACGCTGCTGATAATGCTCTGGGTAATGTTAACAAGGCTGAGATGAAGCTATGTGCTGGGTAAGATAGGGAAGTAGAGCAATCCCCGAGTGTCAGGGCAGCGGGGAGCCCTGGGCTCACTGTCCCCAGCCCCTGCAGCTCCAGGGGCTCTGGCGTGGGATGCCTGAGGGGGCATCACCCAGCACCCAAGGGGGTGACACAGCTGGGCACAGTGGCTTCCTTGTCCCCCTCAGGGCTTCAGTGGCTCTGAACACCAGGCACTGGCCTTTTAAGGCTCTGCCATTCACTTGGTGTTTATATAGTGTCACACAGTGACAGTTTAATCCATTAGCAGGGCAATCAGGCTGATGGGACCCGTCCTCTAGCATCTGGAGCAGCCTAAAAGCCCTCTGTGTACTCAGTGCTTGATTTACCCAGCTTGTCAAAGTCTGCCAAAATTTGCCACTTCCCTTTTCGCATTACTAGTCAGTTATTAACGAGAACAGTGCTTAGCAACATAACTCAGCAGATTTAGCCAAGATCTTCCTGGAATATAAGTGTCTAAGCCCCACTGGTTACCTGTGCTACTTGATTTCAATAGGAGTGACGCATCTCAGTAGGAGTCTGCTGCCTAAACGGTGGGACAAGCAGGGACTTTTCATGGCATACACACACGCACAGACACACACACTATTTCAAGGATAACTGTTCACTTCATTGAATGCATACATGTAAAAGAGTATGAATCTTGCAAAACTATTTGCTCCCTGGAGTATATATATGTTTGTAAAAAAAAAAAAAAAAAAAAAAGAAGCAAGGAAAACCGTTCACTGCTGTTATTTTGCTTTGTTTTGGCAACACAAAAAGCTCGATACTAGCTGGGTCTCTTGCCAGTTCAGACGAGCTCAGGGCTGTGAGAGCAGCACAGAGCAGCATTTGCTGTGCCAGTGACTCTCAGCTAATTCTGCGGGGGTGATTTGGGGGCAAAGGAGGCAAAGGACAGCCCCAGTGTCAGATGCCAAACCAACTGGGAAGATTTCAGCTCGTGATTTCAAGTCAGATTCATAGCAATTTAGAAGTACATTTTCAACATTATACAGCTACAGCTGTTCAGTTAATCGATTCCTCAGTCATACTAATGCACTGCATGGCAGTTTTCATTGTGGTGTGAATACAAAACAGTGAAAAGTAAATTAAAAAATGGATGTTTGAAAAGCAGTGCTTACAAGACTGACAAACTGGGGCCTCTTGAGCCTGATGGCAATGAGCAGGTTGTGAAGCTTTTCAAACACAGTAAGAAATGCTCACTGCTGTCCCAACTGCTCCAGCATTTCCAGATCCTGCAAAGCTCATCGGAATGGCACAGAACTAGGATGTGTGATGCAGAGACTCTCCCTGAAAACACTCTTTCAAAATACAATGAAATGTTACATTCTGGCTGCTGGTGCCCATGCAGGGTATGGAAAGCGTCTGATGGCACCGAGCAGCTGCACTTCTCTGTACGCTGCTTCCCTCTTCTGCAGCTGGTGAAGAAACATGGCACAGGGAAAAGAACAAGGATGTCATTCATCCATCATTATTGATTAATATCTGTTTCTTGCCTCTATCTCAGTGAAAAATGTTTTAGAAATGAGTTACTGCCAATTGTGCACAGAAACAGACTTGATTGATTGAATTGTGTGGGTTTGATGATTTTACTTAACTTTACAGCCTGTAAAGGGCACTTCCCCTGCAGACTCACTGTCAAAAACATCCTAAATATTTGAAGTGGTGCTTCAAATGAATTTGGGAGTGGGGAATTGTCTCAAAAAATCATGCTTAAAAGCGATTGGCACAACAGTCTTCACATACCAACCTGTACCGTCTGGCTGTAGAATAACCAACTCAATAATCAGCTCACGGCTGTATATGCCAGACTGGCATTCAGAAGTGGCAAGGTGTTTGCAGGGCTCCCTAGATGGCTGTTAGGAACTAGGAGGAGTTTGTCCTCCTCATTTCTGTTTATTTTGGCTATTACAGACACCAGCCAGAAGGATAAAAGTACCCTCACAAATAGCCCTAACATATGCTGTTATGCATAAACCATAAAGATTTATTGCCGATAGAGATTGGGAGAGTCTTTCAAAAAGTGTGTTTATCATATGTTTAGTGGAGTTTGGGTTGTGAGCAGAAGTAATATCTTTTATTAAGTCATCTTACACAGATGGATAAAAAAGATTAACTTTTTGCACACAAGCCTTTTCTCACCTGGCTGTTCTTAAGTTTTGATGTGGCCTGAAGGCTGAAACAACAGCAGCTAATCTTTAAAAAATAGGTATATAATGCGTGAAGTATGTACTTTAACATATTTAAAGAACGTAGTCTCATGCTCCACTGCTGGACATATTTCATGGGAGTGTCAAAAGTGAGGGGATGTTTTCTCCATTGCTTTGCTGGGTTTGTGTCAGATGATTTAAAGCAGCCTTGTCAACTGTGGAGTGTTTCTATTACAAAAAATTGATCCATAAATGCAGCTTCAAAGCATACGGATTTCTTTGGAGAGTATCAGGAGAAATTCACCAAAATTGACTGTTTTGCAATTGAATAATTGAAACTTGTGCTTTGAAAAGGATGGTCTTGTCATCAGCCAAGGCAAATAAACTGTCACTTTAGTTAGTTGATGCCATGATCAAATGCTTTTCTGTTGCTATTTATAAAGTGCTTCTAACTCTCGTTTGATTGTTATCTGGGAGGATAAAAAGAAAGACCTGCCAACCCCCTCACAATCCCCACAACTTCCAAACTAATCAAAATTTCCCTTTGCCTGCCTTGCTGTATTTTTGTTAAGAGCATATCAAATTTAAAATGAATGGCTTTGGGCTGAAAGTTGTAGGTTTAATGTATGTAGTTGCAATGAACTCGGTACAGACAAATATATGCAGTGAATTATGCCATGCTGCAAGGTAGTCTGTTTTATCCCAGATTTACTGAGAACCAACCTCTTCTCCTTTTGCTAGGTGGTCCCCAGACATCAATTAACAGCAGTTCTGCTTCGTCTTCGGAAAGAGCAGAGCGGAGCTCTTCACCACCTCTTGTTGAAAGTCTCATAAAATACCAGTTCCTGAAATGATTTTCCACTCGTGGTCATATTTTAAACGGATACATTTTAGTGTATATGGGATACATTTTCAGTACTGGACTGTAAATGCTGTTACTGGTTCTAACTTTGTTGGCCAAATGTCTGTATACCTCTTTCTGAATTACTGATGTCTTTATTTACACCCCTTATTGAAAGTAAAACCTGAGTATAAGAATTTTCACATAGTATTGCTGAGAGAATAATACTAGGAAACAAAAGACAAACTAATGTAAGTAGTACATGATGCTAACAGCAGAGCCCTGGGACTTTTCAGAGCACTCCGTCACTTTACACTAAAGGAAGATGCAGGCCTCCAGCTGAGTTCAAGGCGAGATCAGGTGATATTGAACTACACAGATTTTTCAGCTTGGGGTTTCAGCTTTGTCACACTACATTAATTTTTCTGAGAGAAGAAGGAAGGCATATTCTTGCTGATATTAATTCAGCACAACAAAAGTGATTATATATGGGAAGACACTGGCTGGGAGCCAAAGGAAGGAGAGTGAAAAACGGTAATGTGAAGAATGAATGGTCACAGATGTGACCATGGGTTGCTATACGTGGTCCCATTATGGAAGGACAAGTGTATTTGATGCTGAGTGGAACCCTGTCTGGGGTTTGTGGTAATTAATTATATTGATTTTTAGAAGTGTTTCCTTTGTTATTCCATTGACTGCAATGGTCAGTCTAAAGTTTCCTCTGAGACAAATTTGGGCAGAACACTTTTGCAAAAAAAGATTTAATTACATTTTGCTCAGCTTCTTTGTTCTTAAAAACCTCTCTCCCACACCCCACGTCATTTCTAGGTGCCACTGTATCTACCTGGGCAGGCAGCTGCTGGTCCCAAAGGCCTTGTCCTGGGGATCAATCTCTTGGCGGAGTGAAGTTGCAGCTGAGATCAGGTTAGATGAGTTGCCTGGGCAGCTCTGAGAAGAGCAATCAATATAGAATTCCCTCTCAAAACTTGTGAGGCTGAATGCCATTCCCAGCCCTGCCCAGCAGCTGAGAAGGAGCTGCTGCTGCCTCACTGACTTCTCTTGCTAACGTGTCTCTTCCCATGCGTATCTCTGATTGATAGCAGGTCTTCCAGGGGTGTTATTCCTTCACCATTCAGGTTAATGACACAGTGCTCTTCCCTCCTTTTTTTGGTTCTGATTGCTAGGATACTGGTTTTTTATTCTGTGAGGTAGTAGGAACTCTGAGACAATATCCAAGATGAAGGTTGCTCTCTCCGCATGGCAGATGTGTTAGACTGTTTTGTCTGCATGCAGACTTCAAAGCCCAAGAGCATGGTGCTCTGATACCATGCAAAGGATGGGCGATTTAACAACTCCTGCTAAAGATTTCTTGTGTACATTGAGAAATAATGTATACTGTTTTGGAAAACTTCTGACAGTAGAAATATTCTTCTCTCTCTTTTCCCCCCTAATTATAAGAATAAAAGAACAATTTATCTACTGTGCTCTAGATGACATCGTTCAGAACAGTGTTTTTTGGTGATAACCAATGTGGTATACATGGTGTCACTGTTATCAGTAGTTATGTTGATATATTGGCTCTGCTTATGTTGCTTTCCTTCTTACTCACATTTGATTTCTTAACATTGCTCAGGCACTGACTGCAACGTGCAAAGTGGTGATATGTGCCTAGAATTGAAATTTAGTGAAGTTTTCTTTAAAAATGAAGGAAAGGAGAGACATCTCTCTATGTCTTTTGCTTGTCATACCCCATAATGCTAACCCTCTGAGTTTGGGAGAACACATAAATAACAAACTGTGCCAGTCGTGCTTTCACAAATCTGCTGGAAAATTATAAAGATGCAATATTGCATGTAGAGACTTGGGTGATTTAGTTAATTGCCTTTTACATAAATTTTATTTTCCCTGCTTTTTATTGAGTCCAATAGGTGTTAGATCAGAGATTTCATATTTGGAATTATTTCCTCCAGTCCATCTTGGATATTGCTTTGACAACCTCTTTCTTATAGTGATATTTTTCTGCATGTAATATGTAAATATTTTTATTATATTAAGACCTAAAGGTCTCAGTGGTGATTAGGATGGCACTGAAGAGATTACATGCATTGATTTCAAAGCCCCAGAAGATCACTTTGTCATCCAGCAAGTTAAGGGACAACAAAATTTTCAACAGGAGCACATGCAAAAGTTGGAATCATTCTGCTGTGCTCTGAAAGTAAATGACATGAGCCTAATAGCTTGAGGTTGAAACAAATTAAACATGTTATTGCCTGATAAAATATGCTAATGGTGTTCTTCACAAATTAAAATTATGTTTCTCATTTCCATTTGAATGCCCTATTTCATCTTCTTGTGACTGGATTCTTCTTTGTATCATATTATGATCAATAAGGCTACAGAAAAAGAAGCATCCCTGTGGACCGCGTGTGAAAATAGAAAAATTAAATTTCAGAAAAGTTTTTGTTGGTTCTCACTATGCTTCTAATCTTGTGTCATAGGTTAGCGATAGAAGAGACAGTGTGCAGACTACAGATTATATGTATGCCTTTTGTAGAGAAGGGTTTACACATATTTCAACATTAGCCCACAGAACACTATGCAGGAAAAAATAATACATTCCGTATCTTTTACTTTCTAAAAATGTACCTGAATAATGAAACATGAAGTGATTGTCTTCAGTTTTGTGCATTTTTCTGTAATTTTTATAGAAAGTTAGTATCAGACCTTTCACAGGCACAAAGTATGAAAACTTAGCATATATTAATATCTTTGAGTTTATATATATGTAAGATAGCATAGAAATATTTTAAAAGCATAAAAATATTTACTTTAACACTAAATCTCTGTCCAGTCTTACAGCCCATTTTGGAAACGACGTCTCCCAGAGAGAACATATAGCATATTTGAATTTGCCCTGGAGTTACAGTCTGACTTTCTCAAAGCTAACATTGGCAAAAGGCTGATCAGGAAATACATTAGCTTCAAGGAACCACCGGTTAGAATTTATTCTAGAGGTCAATGATAGTATTGATTAGATTTTAAAATACCGAGTCCCATGTTAAGTAGAGAACAGTGAAAAAAGTTCTTGTACATATGAATTAGGATGTTGTAAACTTTACGCACCTTAAATGCACTAAAATCCCATGTAAATATAGAGCTGGTGGTGAACTGCCAGTTTTAAGTGACCTTTCCCAAAACACTCAAAATGGCATTTAAGTTGCAGATGGTATAAATAATCCCTTCTGTTTACTAAACTTGCTGAGTTTTTTTGTAAACCTGGAGCTCATGTCCAGCCTGCAGCTAAAGCCCACAGAGGCTCTGTAATAACTGTACTGAGAAGAGGAAGGAGAGGAGAGATGAAACTGAGGCACTTTGGGCTCCCTGCAGGGGACGTGGCCTGCACAGGGAAGAGTCGATAGAAAAAGGGGAGAAACATCTGTTGTCAGAGGGATTGGTAAGGGCATGGCAACTCTGGAAACTTCCCCATCACTGGCGCTCTCCGCACAGGGTAAGCAGCTGGAGGGGCTTTACAAGTCACCGAGGCAGACACACAGGACTTTCAGCAGTCACAACTCACATATTTTTCCAACTTTGACTGTTTTGACCAATTCCCTCTAACTACCCCTGAGTCTGGCTGATTAATCTGGGAGATATTTCTCAGTTAGAGACTCTATTTACAGCAACAAAATAACTTTCCTCATTTCCCCAACCTCAACTCCAAGTGACTTTCAGTGAAGAAGCTCAAAAAATGCGCCATGCATGTCTTTTAAAGACTATTAAAACCCCCAAACAACCACCAAACACACAACTGTACAGAGCTGCCACATTTTCCATTCTGTTTGTAAGAAATATCAAACGTGTATGCTTGAAGACACTGTCCTATTTTTGGAGTTGTCATTCACATTATCACAGCTCTCTGACACTGAGAAACACTGGAAAGTTGTCCTGGAGCACCGTTAGGTGTATAATGTAGATACAGGGGGACTTATCTCCAGATGGTTTTGGCTGGAAAGAAAGATCTGATCAAAGGTCAAACAGGCAGGAGCTGTCACTGGCAGCTGCCAAGGAGTTGGCCTGGTGGCAGATGCCAACATCGTTTGGAGTCTGAGTTGCAGCCATGGTCAAGCATAGGAAATGAGCTTTGGGACATCTTAATTAACACTTCCCTTGCTTCAGAGAGCCTTAGTCAGGGAAGAAACGTGACTTTTCCTTCATGCTATAGTTGTTAACATTTAATTATCTATTCTGAATGTTGAGGAGTTTACTTGAATCGTCTTTTGAATGAAATGAATAAAACAAATGGGCACACTAGGGAAGGTGCCAAGCTAACCAAATTAAGCCTGATTACTTTCGTCCTTTATAAAAAGCCATATCTATTTCTTGCACAAAAAAATCTGCAAAATCCAGCTAGCAATGGTACTGTTGAAGTGAAGAAGTGGTTCTAATTAGAAGAAAGTTATTCAGTTTCTTAGAATATTATTTTTATATTTTTATGGAGTAAATCCTGTCACATGCGTAAAAGTACTAAAAGGAGAAGAATCAAACATTATAATGTGTGGTAAAACCAGTCTTGCACTTGTGAAGCTTAATGAAGTTTAGCTACAGATTTAAATGGAGCATGAATTAGGTCTTACGTACCCTCCTGAGAAGACATGGATAATTTCTAATGTAATGGTTATGTTAAAATATATCTAAATTTCTTCACAAAGGAAAGCAGATTGTATTTAACTAGTATCTTTGAGAATCAACTGACTTCAAACAGTAATTTATTGTTTAATCGTTATTACTCAGAAACACATTTCAGAGCTAATGAGGCATTTTCATGTTCAAAGAAATTTTAAATAATATTTTTCAAGCATAGCTTGCCTTTTCTTTCTCTTAAAGGCATACTTCAATCGAATTAAGAATCTGAAAGAACTGTACGTTAATTGTTTAATGCAGAATTAAATAAACATGCTATATTACTAAGCTCAAAATACACAGATTCATGTTCTGGTACAAGCGTCATCTATCTTCTCAGTTACAGAAGGGAACTTTAAAGCTGGACTAAACAGTGAGGTGTAGAGTCATGTTTTATGGGGTTTTTTAACCCTAGAAGTTGAAAAATCATAAATAAATCTCCTAAATCAAGACTTACACATAAAATTAAGAGTCTGAAGCAGCAAAAACCTGATGGGTTGATTTTGTTTGCTTGGTTTTCTGAGACAATAGGGTACAATATGGTAATATTTGGAAATTACCCTATTCAAATACTATCATCTTCACAAAACAGATCTGGTAATCTTTTCTGGATACACTGAAAGCTGAGATCCGCAGGCAGTCTCTTTATTCAACAGCTGAAGCTTTACGAAGACTATATGATATTGTTGAAAGAGTAAAGATGCTACCTCCAGCAATGAGATCTTCAAAACAATAATTAAAAAACCCACAATAGTCACTGAGTGTGATCTGGTTTTGTCTAGTTCTATGTTTATAATTTTTTGTACTAGGAATAAAATCCTGTAATTCACTTATGCTAATGGTGATTAGAAGTCCAATGCATCACAAAATTATATTTGCTCCTTTGCCACAAAAATCCAATAATCAATGTTTAGTCTGCTCTGACCCTTCGGTTAGGATTGTCAATAGTGCTTAAAGACCTTCACCAGAACTCACACATCTAGCAGTGCAAGTTTACTTTGAAAATCCTGACTGTAAAAAATAATGCTCTTCAAAACACTGATGGACAAATCAGGAAATAAGTAAACTAGAAATTTATGTACTCCTTTTAAAGTCAAAAGAAAAAATATATTTTTGCCACATGAAAAGATTACAGCTTCTAGAAAAAGATAGAATATTTTTAAGTTTTAGAAGAGAAATTAGGGAGACTTGAGGAGAGGCAAAAAATAGAAAACAGTATTTAGAAAAACAGATTTGCAGGAATGTCCTCAACTCAGAGGAAAACTATAGACTGCTACACCCCTACATCTTGTAAGATACTTTTGTATACGTACACATTTGTACTTTAGTACCAAAGACCAAAAGAAACTCAGAATACTGTGGCACAGGGAAAAAGCAGGGCCTAGGTGTTTGCAATGCCTTAAATCCTCCTGTTGCTACAGATGTTCATTATCAGAGCACAACCTACATTGACATGTGGGGCCATCACATTAATGCTTAAAACGTAAAAAGTGTTGCAGCAAAGGAACTATCTGGGTACTCTAGGAGTTACCTGAGCACCAGGGTGGCAGTCAGTTTCTGAGTGAATGTTATGATCTTGGCCTTAAAATCACAGAAGAATAATAATCCCACCAATTTGAATGGGATTTTGAAAAAATTAAATATAAATAGGATGGAAAGAATATTAATGTTTGAGGTATTTTTGAGCTCAGATGATTATAATGAAGAGGAATGTTTTAATGACCGAGAGAAGTTATCATTGTGCTTTCTGCTAAGGTCCACAAGGCCATTAATTGGAGTATTTCAGCCTATTTGCAGCTTGGGATGAAAACCAAACCTGACAGTGATTGTAACTGAGCTGTTGCCTCCTGCCTCCACTGTGGCTACCAGCTCCACTAACCTTCGCCGCTACAAAGGCTTTCTGAGGAAAATGCCAAACATTTTTACTAATACTTACATTGATATTGAGTTCAAGATTTTGTGTAATGCTAAGGCAAATCCTGAAACTGCAGGACCCTTTTTTTAAGTTGTTCCCACAGACCTCTCTTTGCTTCTTTTCCGTGAGGAGTTTGTGTTGGCAAAGGCCATAAAAGTTCTAGGGAGAGAGCCAGGATCATAAAAGCTTAAGGTAAAAGAGGAAACGCTTTGCAACTCCATCCCAAACGGAGGGACAGCAGTTCAGGTGCTGTAGGTGCTCCACAGCCCGTCTACACAGGCTTCTCTTCCAGCAAATCTGTCAAGAGACCAGTTTTGGTAAGCAAGGATGGGCCCAGCTGGGTTGGTGGGTACATACCCACCCAACAGGGAAAAACCAGCTCTGGGACAGGCACGCCTGTTTCCCTAAGTGGGGTAAAGCAAGAGCAGAGGGTTGGGAAGACTGTGCTTGAAGCCAGATGTAGGAGACCAAGCAGAAAGCTAAACAAACCCAATCTTCTGCCGACCCATAAATCCCTCTGAACAAGAGTTGTTTGCTCAGTGGGGCACATGGAACCTGGTGAAAGCAGGTGTGGGGTGGAATCTCCCCTAAGCTTTTCCAAGGGATGTCTCAAACATTCACAAGTCATAAACTTTGATAAGAAGGGCTAAAGACTGATAAGAGGGAACATCCTGCCTCAGGAGGCACCAAAGGCTGATGGATCACCCAAGCATCAGGGGGAGATTGCAACCACCAACTAGATTCATCCCGTGATGAGCTAATTTAAATAGCAAGCAAGACTAATTGACCAACAACAGAAGAATTCTGGGTGCCGCCCAGGGGCGAAACTTTTGGAGGAGGTGGCCCGCGTTGAGGGATGAGAATAACAGGGGGCAGAAGACAGCATCAAATTGGGGAAAAGAACTTCTGGATGAGTGCTCCTACAGACCAGACACCCCCCGTTGGCTGGACCAACGCTGGAACCCGGACCGGTGATCTCTCTCTCTTTCTCTCACTCTCTCTCCCCCCTTCTCTCTCCCANGCGAAACTTTTGGAGGAGGTGGCCCGCGTTGAGGGATGAGAATAACAGGGGGCAGAAGACAGCATCAAATTGGGGAAAAGAACTTCTGGATGAGTGCTCCTACAGACCAGACACCCCCCGTTGGCTGGACCAACGCTGGAACCCGGACCGGTGATCTCTCTCTCTTTCTCTCACTCTCTCTCTCCCCTTCTCTCTCCCATTCTCTCTCTCTTCTTTTCTCTCTTTCTTTTTATTCCTTTTTTATCTAGCAAATAATGCAAGGCTCAAACCCCTGTATGTGTGGCAAATAACCGCAAGGCTTACCTTAGCCTTTGTAAGGCTGTACATTATGGGATGCCAAACCGTATGGGACAGTAGCACTTTTCACATTAAAACTGATGTTCGTGCATGGACCTTGAGTAATTGTTGTATCTTAATCTGCCCCGAGAGGATCTGCAAACCTGAGTCACCTCTCCCCCCTCTTTGGTGGGACATGATACCAGGTGCTGTGGCCATGTCTTACTGGGCAGATGCTCAATGTCTGGGTGACAGCTGAAAGAGTGCATGAGGCCCTGGAAGGCCCTGCCTGTGTCAGAGAACATAACAAAGACACTAAGTTGAGCTTCATCCTCCCATTTTCACCTACACCATAGATGTTGCTGTCTCTGGGGCTTCCCTGCTCTTCTCTTGTGATGACACCTCTGGGAAAGTACAGTTTGTTTTTCTCCTCATGAGGAAAGGCTCAGAAACCCAGAATTGGAGACAGAAACCATTCGATGTACAAGATAAATACACCAATAACAGCAGGACAAAAACAAAGGCAGAATATACTCCTTTGAACCAGCTCAAACTGCTTAGAAAATCTGTGGAGACTGTAATCAAGCTGTGGCTATATATGTTGAGAGATTGCTTTAGAGGAATGGATTTTTCTGTCTCTAATTTTCTGAAGAAATTCAGAAAGTTTTGTCCTGTTGTCCTAATTCCTCCAACAAATTGCTATGTACTTAATGCTTTCAGCATTGGAAATTGTCCAGGCATAAACGAAACAACAGTCAGTAAGGGATATTGTAGATAATTTCTCTTTTTCTGACTTTCTCTAGGCCCTCATTTTGTGAGACCAAAAGGTTTCTCAGTGTGCATTAGCTGAAAATGTATCTTGGAATCATGAAGTACACATATTCCTTGTGCCTCACAGCTTGCTATTTCTAAGGGGAGAACTTACCTCCTAATTGTAGAGGGTTTTCACAGGTATCCAGTTGTAACCTCCCCCTTGAAAAAGGGAAAAAGAAATAAGGAAATGGAAGCTTTTTATTTTTAAGCTGAACATTCTTGCATGCTTTCACAAGTGAAATAAATTTGGGTAGATGGTAATGCAAGTTTGATCCCTCCTATCCAAAAAAAATCCATTACCTGAGGGCTTTCTCAAGAGAAAAAAAAAAGAGGATCATTTTTATTTTGGGTGCAGTTATGAGGACAGAAACTGTCTCTAAGCAGCTGTAGTGGAGTAGAGGAGACAGCAGAAAGTTCAGACAATCTGTCAGCAATCCTTCCTGGTTCCATAGGACATAACACAGGTCAGATTGCTATTTAGAGCAATCCACGAGGTGAAATGTAGAAAATGCCTCCAGTAGCACCATTAATATTTACTCTCCATTGCCTCTGACCTAACAGCAAACCTCCCAGCTACTCCTGGCTGCACGGTGCCAGGTGCTCCCACAGAACCAGAAAGGCCAACTCTACTTCTGAACAAAGAGCTCGCTGATCATTTCTGATCTTGACAAACAACACTATCAGGCAAGAATGGTGGAAAGTCTAGGAAAGGGTACAAGATGTGCAAACTCATCTACAGTTCATTTGCTGTTGGGACTTTACAGCCTGCTCCATATCCTTCCTCCAGCTATGGAAAATTGAGGACAAAGGGAGTAAATTATATCTGAACATTCAAGAGGAGGCTTGTTAATTGATATATTAAATCAATTGAATACTGTCTTAAAGCCCTTTAGCTGTGCTGTACCATGGGGTCAGAGCAGAACAAAAACACAAATCGAACACTGACAGCCTGTTCCCCACAGCGAGCATGATACCGTACGCAATTAGTTCTGGAGAGAAACACAAGGTGCAGGCTGGCAGCTGAAGGCTTCGGCAAATTTGTTGATATGAAGAACTTGTTAAGCTGTGGCACATGAGAATGAGCACCTTTCCACTACATGTTTTTGCTGTTTCCTCTAGGCAGGGAGCAGCTCTGGATGTCGCTGCCTGCGGGCATCATCTCCACTGGAAGGATCTTCTGATTTTGTCCAGTCTCCTCTGTTGCAAGAAAGGGTGATTGTAATTCACCTTGGGCTCTAATTACTCAAAAAAAAAAAAAAAGTTGAGATCCCTTACATTCATAAGAGCTTTCTAAAGTCCGTAATGATTTGTTTCTGCCATGGTGTTTTAAATCAGTCACTAAGGCAGAAACAGTCTTATGTTCATGTGGACTACCACGATTGCCCATCGGTGTAGCGGAGCTCCTGGCTGTGCTTAGCTTTTGGAGATATGTTTCACTCTAACATTCATAACAGAAAGGTCAAATGGCCGTCCTGTGAGCACAGTCCCACTGGATACAAAATTTAGAATACAAATTGCCGTTTGATGTGATCGAAGCATGGACACAAGTGAGTCAGAGTATTGATAAGGATAGTGTGTCATTTGGCTATTTGCTGCGTTTATTTCTAACATTCAAAGGGTGGTATCTTATCTTCCCACAAGGATGTACTAATATGTTAAATCAATAAGAAATGGGAAAGTGCCAACCTCATTATTTGTATTTACTATAAATATCTTGGCCCAGATTAACAAACTAGTCAGTTGGATATACAGTATTAATTTCTCAAATATTAATATTTACTTATAATTTCTAAATACTGTGTGGGAAATTGTAGAGTTTCTCTCTATAATTAGGGAAGAAAACAGCCATAATGACTGACATATCGATATCGGTAACAATAATTAGGAAATACTGTCTTTTTAAATTTTATACAGCTAAGTAATTACACTGAATGAGATTAATGGGCTATTGATTACAAAAATCAGTGAGGCTTAAATTTTGAGCTATCTTACAGAATAACTGTGTGCAGTCAGTATTTGGTGACTTGTAAAGTCCCTGAAAACCTAAGCGTCTACAGCTACAGCTACTAGAGAAATAAAGGCTGTTTCTGAGAAGCTCAACAACTTGCATACAATATCAAAGGCTCAGGAAAAACACCTCAGGCTCTACAAAAGGAATTAGTTGCAAAGCTGACCACAGAAGGAAAAAGGATTCTGAATATGACAGTCAGCACCTGTCTTTATCACCAGGACGAAGAAAAAGGGAGACAATGCTCATAATTGAAACTCAGCTGAATCACAACCAAGGGCACTGCAAAGATTATCCATCCCAGCACTGCCGTGGTACCCTGAAAAGATGTAAGTTGCAGTCTCTAGCGAACAATGTTACCTGGTTCCCATTAATTTCAGACGGATAATTGGGTAGAACATAGGCAGTGTAATTAAAGGGAGAGAAGAATATATACTTTAAAATGCCTTCCGTCGCAAAATGCTGCAAGATACGACAATCTTGCTGCTCAGCGTGACACATCTTATAATTTTTTAGACAAATCAATGAGCGAAAATAAAATGTTAGCCTTTTTAGTACTACTTATTGCCTTTTTAAAAAGAAAAGGTGATACATTAACAAACTGCCTATGTGTTGACTTTTTAGTACTACACAGCTTTTTGGTGGTTAATGGTATAGAGAGTAGGTACTTCGGGCCTGTTGCTCTGGGGGAACTTAGGAAAACTTCCCTATGTTAAGCAACAGTAAGAATTTACAGTTGATAAGTTAAACTGCACTATGTTTTGTATGTATGTCATACAGAAATGAAATGGCTATATTCTATTTCCAAAGTCAAAGCCAAATTAATTCAATTCACCCAATTAATTAAATTCCCATTAAAAACCCAGTCTCCCAAGAGGGCTTGATTCAGTTTAATCAACCCATTCTAAAAATTAATTCTGATTAATTTCATTGAATGTCTTCATGTGAAGAAGGCCTTTCTTCTTCATTACTAGCTATATAACATAAATTGAAAACACTAGTTCTACATAATTAATTAAAAGCAAGATATGTTTGTCTCAAAATAATATTGGATGGAGTAATATATAGGTAGTAAAATGTTACAACAGTTTAGTGACTAACTTCCATAGAGTTTAAGCCATCACTGTCTCGATGACTGTATGACAAAGAACCTTGATTTACCAACAGAATCTATAGTGCAACTGTGCTACTGAGAGTCTTGATGAGCTCGCCATGACTCTGTGGAATGAAACTGATTTTTCATTTGCTCCCTGAGGGTCATATCTGAAGAGATCAGGCTTTTTGGGCCATGGTGAGAATGCCTGATCTCTGCCCATGGTCTGGAAAGGGGAAGACACAGTGACCTGTCAGAGAGGAAAAGGGAACGAGAAGATCAAGGTGAGGAAACAGGCGTCAAAATACTTCCCAACCAGTTCATTTGCAGTTGATCTGTTTGGGGAAGTTCTCTTCACAGAAGCAAGAACAATTAATTTTGTAATTTCCTCTGGAGTTTCTTTAGAAACTTGCTAATAGTGCTTTGTATATCACTGTGTCTGCACCAGCAAGCACGTCGCCCATTGCTTGCATGCCCTGACAGGAGGGGAATGCATTCGGCCATGAGGGCTGCTGCTCTGTGGGCCACTGAGCCGAACAGGCTCTGCCACTGTGCTGTATCTTATGGATGAGAGTATTCGCTTTGGCCTCCTGCACATGATCCAGGATCAACAACAGAAAACAGTTACTCAGTATCATTTTTACTGCTGTTTTCTTGAGTGTAACTTAATGAAAGTTCCCTAAGAACTACTTTATCCAACTTAATTCAGAGGATGTCCCTGTAGTAATTTTCCTCAGTGTTCACTTCACGACTCACAGTCTGATTGGTATTTTTGCCCTATGAACTTAGTTGTAAAGACAAATTAGTATTGCATAATATTTTGCTCACAGCAAAATAATGTATCACCCGTTTTTAAGAAAAAGTTTGTTTAGGTTGTACCCTGGTGGTCTTCTTCTTGCTGCTTAAACTTCTCCTTTGGATGTAATATTTCCAAACTAAACAGAGTAACCTTTTCTTCGTTTTAATAGAATTTGAGAATAAAGAGAAGCGGCTTATAGCTAAGAGTTCACAAGTGTTTTCCTCCTAATGCCAGGCCTGAGGTCATTACAGCTGCTAACCTGTGAGAGTAACAGCATCATAATGACATTATTTGTTTCCTAAAAGATCTATTTATAAAACAAACGATCTACTGAAAAAAGGTAACTTATCTGTTATAGTTCTAGAAAGCAATGCAAAACTCTTTGATCAAAAATAACGGCTTCAACGTGAGACTTCAAAATATTTTCATAGAAACCTTCCAGAGACACATTTGTGAATTCTCCCAGACACACATGTTCTGACATGGTCTTTAGAAATACGAACACGTCAAGCAGTTTGACTTGCATTCAGTAAATGAGATGACACATTAGCGAAGGGAAAGTTCAATGTTTTTTATTAAAGCATAAGATTGAACAAGACAGTAACAAACTTTAAGGAATTTTTGTCATCAGGGTTTTCTGAAGTCAACTTGTTTTGGACTGTTGGTGGAGCTGCAACCCATGGTGTCAGTCTGAGAATGACAGNCAATGTTTTTTATTAAAGCATAAGATTGAACAAGACAGTAACAAACTTTAAGGAATTTTTGTCATCAGGGTTTTCTGAAGTCAACTTGTTTCGGACTGTTGGTGGAGCTGCAACCCATGGTGGCAGTCTGAGAACGACATGGTCAGTCCTCACCTGTGTGGTTCAGGAACATGCTTCAAATACCTGGTCTCAGCTCAGCAAATGTTCTTTGGTTTAACCATGAATGGTCTCTGCTGCTTACTTGTTTTACTGAGCTGTAAGATGTAGCTCTGCAATAGAGAAGCCTGCAGATGCTGAGAAGATTGTTGTATTTTAATTTTTCAGAATGTTCTCCCAGTCGTTTTTGCTTTTGTTGGAACCCATGCATTGCCAGGCTTTATGTAGCCTTGTGTTGCAGCCCTGGGTGAAGAAGATCAGAAACTTGTAGGTAATTACTCTTGTGTCGTAGCAGAAATGCTTGAGCCTTGACTGGGCAGGGCGCTACCCAACTCAGCTGAGACGACAGAGAGATTAAAGCAAACAAGCGATAAAAGAGGCCAGTGGAGTTCTCCCTCATACTGATTAGGGAATCAAACTGTCACTGCTGCAACACCATTTGGCTCTTGCTAGAGCAGTACGACTTCTCCACTGACTTTGTTTGCAAGAGTTTTCACCATAACTGCTCCTTACATTTATCAGAGAACAGTAAGCTCGCCCCACAAAGCCCTGCACTATTGCCATCAGTGCATGCCCCTGGGGTGCAGTCTGCTGGGCGGTGGGCTCTGCTCCCCGTGTCGCCGAGGCCAGGTGGCTGTGGGGGTGTCCAGCTGCCAAATGGAGCACCCCAAGCACAGTGCCAATGATGCCGAGATGTTAAANTAACTGCTCCTTACATTTATCAGAGAACAGTAAGCTCGCCCCACAAAGCCCTGCACTATTGCCATCAGTGCATGCCCCTGGGGTGCAGTCTGCTGGGCGGTGGGCTCTGCTCCCCGTGTCGCCGAGGCCAGGTGGCTGTGGGGGTGTCCAGCTGCCAAATGGAGCACCCCAAGCACAGTGCCAATGATGCCGAGACGTTAAATTGCGGTCTCAGACACAGAGCTGTTATGCTGGCGGCAATCCCAGGCAGATTCTTTTTCGGCAAAATTACACCCAGTATGGCATGTATTTTTGCTTGTTGCTACTGAAATCTCCAAGTTCTTCTTTATTTGTTATTTTTTCTCCCCTCAGAAGTACACTTCAGAGCATCACAGGCATTGGGTTAGCGGCTATTTCTCATTGATTCTGTCCAACCTCAGAAGCAATCAGAATGTCGTAATCAAATTTATTGACCACCACACAACATAGAATTCAACAGTCAAAAAAAGGTTATGACAGTCCCTATATACAGCAAGTACTCTAATACTGTTATTTCTTTTATAACTGCTGGATGAACTGGGCTTCAAGAACTTGCTTAAAAGTAATGAATGTTTGATTCCTTTGGTTATCACACTGTGGCACAACTGGTCCAAATGATGGTTCAAAAAAATTTTGTTATTTTTCTTTTTAGTGTATTTTAACACAAACAGTTGCAGAAAGCCTCAAAAGGTTTATTTGTGCATGTCTGTGAACCAAAAGAATAACACTGTGTGATGTTTTGTAAGAGACTGAAGCAGAGGTTAAAGTTAGTTATAAGGAGATTAATTTGGTGGCTGGATTGAAGGGACTGTGACAGAAATCATGTTGTGAAAATTGGACAGGTGATATAGAAATTGAGGACGAGACATGGAAGGTTTTATGGCTTTAGTATTACTTTGAGGAACTGCCTAGCGTGCTAGACATTTGCTCTACTTATGCAAAACAAACCAGGGTTATTTGAATTTGAAGGTAGAGATGTCTGTTTGTTACAAACAGAACTGACCAAGTGTTTTACGAGAGACAGTTCATGTTGAGCATTGAAACTCTTTCCTACCATCATTTTTAATGAGGTATTGAGCAGTATAAGAAATATTTATATTTAGACCCAGAAGATCTTAAGAGCTTTATCTGTGTTTCAGCATTGATTGAAAGAGAATTGAGTAACATCACAAATGTCTGTTTCTAAAAATAGTCATTGATCTTAGTGACATCTCTTGCAAACTACCTTCACCCTCTCTTATAAGGTCTTCAACCATTTTAACTCGTAAATCATATTATTTATTACTATTTTGTTACAAGGCTGGTTCAATAAAACATCCTGTGAAATTTCACAGAGCTAGTCATCTGTAACTGTTATAATTGAAAGATTTCTCATTTGTCTAAATAATCTTCCCTTTCTATTGCATGTTTTACCTCCCCCCAAAATAAGAGGTGCACTAGAGTAGTGGCATTGTAGCAACACCATACAATTGCTAACAGCTGTACACATATTGACTTTGCAAATATTATTGAAAAGACAGTCTGGCGCCAGCACAAATAGGATGATGATGATGATGATGGCCAAGTCACCAAGTTCTAGGTAGGGGTTCACTTTTTTTTCTCCTGTGCATTACAGCCAAAGCAGATTCTCCTCCTTTGATGATATGGATTTGGATGTATAATCATGGGTTATTAAGGCTGGAAATAGTTTATAAAGAGATAATCAATGATTAACAGCTGTTGATAGCAAGCTGTGGATTTCAGCAGCATGTTTTACACGCATTAGTGGGAAATGCTCAAGGTCTGTGGTGGCCAGCCTTTTGTCCAGGAAAGTATCAATATTTTTGAGTGGCAGAAAAGAGCTACGTGTCTGTTTGTGGTCCCCTCTGTGGCAGGAGCAGGGCCCCTGCACAGCCGCGCTCGCTGGCTCCAGCTGCCAGCCTTCCTGGGGGCTCTGGGCTGCTGCACAACCTGGCCTAGGAGCCCTGTGCAGCAGGACAGAGGCTACCTGGAAGAGTTGGTTTTGCAGCATGGCTTTCTTCTGTGCTGGCAGCACTGGGGAGGGAGGGTGGCTGGGGAGATGTGGCTGCTACCCAGCAACGTGGGCATTTTACTCCTGGTCCCTGTCCACCTTGGGAGATCTCCAGCAGTGAGACGGATGGTTGCCAGACCCGCCGAATTGCCTGTTAACAGCAGCCCAGACTAAGACATCATCTTTCCATTGATCCTTTGGGATTTGCAGTGGAATCTATTGCTGCTGGTTATCCCCTAAGCAAAACATATTAGTTGGTTATTACTCCTTAAACTCAATTTTAAATACACATAAAACCATAAACTTTAATATGAACCTTTGCAGTCTGCCATATTATGATTAATAAAATCACATGACAAAATGAGAATATACTTTTTGCATATTACACTTGTTTTTTTAATTATCTTTTCTTCATTGATTACATGGCTTAGTTAATTATAGTGGGCCTACTTGTCCTTACTGTTAACTACACTAAGACCCTACTGTTCTTTTCCATTAAGAGACTTCCTAGAGTGGGTGGTCAAAATAGTCTTAAGTGATATTTTCACGTATAAGCAGGAGCAGCAACAAAAAGCTTTCCAGAATAGCCCCTGAAACAGTGCCATGAATAATCCAATGAAAACCGTAGCATAAAATAAAGTGGTATCTGTACTACCTTGTGAATTATTGATTTGATTGTACAAAGAACTACTTTGCTGTAAATCAGAATGAAAATGACAGAGCTCTAAAATTTAATTTTGAAATAAACATCTGGTTTTTAGCTGTGCCTTTGCACAGAGGCTCCAGCAAGCACTGTTGACTTTCATTGCAGCATCGAGCTCAGTCCTGGGGATGTGAATTACAGCACAGGATCCTTATCAAAGAGCCAGATTCTGCACAGACAGTCTAGACATGAGACCCATTAGCTGTATTTCAAAGAAAAAAGAAAGGTTAAGTCACAATATCTAGCAGCCTATGGGTGATAATATTTTTATGTAAGTGTCTGAAATTTAACTTTCGTATAGAAAAAGTTCCCATTCTGACACATCCAGAAATACATTAGAGAATATGCCTAAATTTAAGCACTTGCGTAGCCCCACTTAAGCACATACAACTAAGCACTTATTACATCCCCTTCTGAACTAGAAACTATTCTATTTCAGTGTTTTTCTGCCTTTCTTCATGCCATCTATGGGTTCTCAAAATCTCTACTTGTTTTTCTGCTTCTTGATGGTATTTATATCCAAACACGGAGCTGACTACAACTCTGTGGTTATTGCACATATAAACAAAACTGGTTATTTCAGATTTAACTGTGGATTAGTTTTGAACAACTGTGGCATAGGTGTCAGCATACAGATGGGCTTGCATGCTTAAATTCACAAACCTAGAAAGCGCAAGACAAAATATGAATCCACATAGCCACAACGCAGCAAAGTATTAAAGCATGTGTTTAAATACAAGAATTAATTTGATGCTTTGCTGAACTGGAATCAAAGAAGAGGTGTACTAGATACTTGCTAGGTCAATTCCTTTTACGGTGACTGTCTAGCTAAGCAAAATGAAGACACTCTGATCCTTATATTATCTTCTTGCTGACCTGGTAGTGCCACCTTCTTCTCCTCATTAAGCTTGCTTCTCTTACTTAATGTTTATTCACCATACTCACCTCGTCTCTCCATTTTCTGTTGAAAGGGTTGGGGATTTTCCTCCCAAGAAAAACTTTCAGACCTAGTCAAAACCAGGGTACAATCACTATATCATTACAATTTACAGGATGCTTTACTGCTGAAAACTATTTTGTGCTTTAATCATCTTAAGTAAACTTAATTTCTAATGAATGACAACATAAAACTCAAGAAATTATTTTCCTTAATTATCTGCATCTGCTTCCCAGATGGTGATCATTACTGGCTCTTACACAGCTTTTCAATCAGATGACTCCGTAAACTTTTTTGTGGTGAAATCTTCAGGGTTTTTTTAATCTTTAGTGTAGCATCATCCCACTAAAAATATTACAGAAACACTTTATAAATGTTTGTTCTGCAGTCCCACAACTTGATATTGTATTATATGTACCACAGTTTTTGCTTTAGTTTTATCAGCTGCTCCTTTTCTGTTTCAAAGCTGCTTGTTAATTGTAACAGAAACAGTTTGTTCAGAGCTCAAGACCACTTTTGAAACCAAATCCTCCACTCCATACACAAATAGTCCCATTCATTACATGGATAGATCATGTTTTCATCAAAATACCAGCTTAAAGTGACTATGCCGTTGAAATTACTGGAGTTGCTCTTGAGAAATGGGTCCTAAATAATTTTTGGAACTTTAGAATGTTCTATGCAAAACTGTGTACTGAGCCCAAGGAGTTTTTTTAAATATCTGAACAGGTCAGTATGCCTTATCAAGGACAAATGTGCAAGATAGTGGAGAGGTCTTCTATTCAATTAGCGTATTCTTAGAGGCGGCAATATCTTGAAATGTAATGATTGCTTCATTTTCACCTTGTGGATTAATTTAATCTTTTTCTTGATTATTGTGGATATTAAAACTAAAACAAACAGCAATGAATTCCAGTGTGCCCACTATCAGACAGACCAACACTGTAAATCCTGGATTTGGCTAGTTCTTAAAAGTAACATTTTTATCAGTGATGACTTTCTAATTCCCTTGAGGAAAAACAGTCCTTCTGAAGTTAGGTGAACTAATTCTGTTGTTTTACCTGCCTGCAAACCTAGATGGATGATGAAATTAATGAAATGCAGAGTTTCTTTCTTCTAAATCTCAACAATAATTGGTTCAAGCGATTACTTTGCTTTGAGGTGTTGCAGAGAGATGATGTCAATATCTGTTGATCCTGTTGTGCATACGTAATGAAAGTCTTCACCCAGACTTTACACTTACTTATCATGCTCAACCATGGAGTTTATTCCATGGGGTGGTCTCCTCACTAGACAGCAGTATGTGTTTTTAGGGTGGCACCCAGACAGTGCCAGTCATCCCATCTGTACACATTCCTGAGGGAAAGCATAGTGGTCGTGCAGGCTGATGAAAAAGCCACCATGAGAAAAATGGGTGAGCTCTTCCATCTCCTCGTTGACCCACTCCAAGCAGCGGGAGCTGTAGAGGCACAGATGCAGCCCTGTCTGGAGGAGGAAGCTGGACCAGTAGGTCCTGGGGACTCCCGGACCCAGCTGCACACCCCCTCCTATGACGTGCACCAGAGATGGGCCTCCTGCTCTGGCCCTGCGCAGATTTATCACCACCTGACACCCCTCCCAGGGTAGCACTGAAAAAAAGAGATTCCTTTGCTCACATGCCACACATACCACACCAAACGCGGAGAAAGGAAGCTGGTGGAGTAGGTAGGATGTCATCCCAAAAAGGTTTTATTTCTCATAATGTTTCTTTTCTGATAGTCATTTTTATGTGTTGATTTATAATGTTGGAATGATGTGAGATCATGATGGGAAAGAGCAATGTTTGTACGTGATGTTAATAAAAATGTCCTGAGACAAAGCAGATCTGGCCTGTTTCTGGTGTTTCTCATATATCTTATGTACTTTATTCATTTGTATATAACCTAGGCTGAGGAATTTTCTAGGTTTCTTTCCTGGAATGTGAACCAAGAATAATAAGATGATGAAAGTGCCGTTTATTTTTTTATTACCTCCTCTTAATGTAACTGGGAAGAACAGTCAAAACAATGCTTCACACTTTCTGCCTTAGGAGTAACACTGTTGGGCATGAGAGGGAAGAAGGGAGATTGGCTGCTCTGCATTAGTATTGTAATGTAATGTAAAATAATGATTTTACAAGTAATGCAAATTTATAAAGAATTTTCCTTAATCTCATTATTGCCATTGGTCATGATCAAAGTAAATGCTTCAGATGAGCACAATTATTTTAACT
>VZSC01013921.1:104747-155850 GCA_013398225.1 Steatornis caripensis | reverse complement strand
GAGATATTCAAAACCTGCCTGGATGCATTCCTGTGCAACCTGCTCTAGGCTAACCTGCTTTAGCAGGGGGGTTGGACTAGATGATCTCTAGAGGTCCCTTCCAACCCCTACCATTCTATGATTCTATGATTCTTTGTGCATAAGAACAGGGTAAGTAGTCCTGTAGACAGAGCCTAAAATACCCTGAAAACTTTTTTTCTGAAAATTAAGTGTTGCTCAAGGGCCTTCTTACTGCACTCCACAGAAAGTCAGCAAACAACAAATACTGGTTCATCTTGCTGTACGTAACCCTAATATACTCGCTTTTCTTTATCTGCTAAATATACCTGCAAGAATCTCTGTCAAAATTTATTACTAAAATCAGCGTATGCAGAAAGCAGCTAGTCCAGTTTCTCCTCTCTTTAGGCATCTGAACCACCCAAACTGCTATTAAAGAGGACTTGAGTGACTTCTCGTTGTTTGATTTTGTTAAATAAATAAATGAGTGTGCACATTAAAAACCCTGTAAAAGCCTTACTTTTCTGCAATATAAGCTACACAGGCATTTCTTTAAATAAAAAAATGATAGATCTTTGAGGTAGTAATTTTCTTTGCTATTCTATTATTGGTCTGAGTATTATGCTGCGATACCCAAGTTTTTATAAAATTTCCAAGGGCATTCTTTACCTCATCTGTGCTAGTTATCAGCTCTCTCTTATCCCTATGGGCTTGTAATCCTATGTGATTTTTTTTCTTATGTTTTCTGCTTAAGCTCTTAACTGCCCTCTTTATATTGGCACAGTTTCATGGGAAATCTCGTTTTCTTCAACTTCCAGTATTTTCTCACAAATTTTGGGCATTTACATATTTTGATGCTTAATTGCAAAACTGAAGGAAACCTATTCCTTTTTGCTTTATGTTTCATTTACCAAGATGGAAAGCTTTAGTAATAATACTTTACATTATTGCCTTGCTTCTTCTTATATCTTGGCTCCTTAACATTTTCTTTTGGTCATTTTTAAAAGTCTGTAAATACCTTAAGTAGCCTAAGAAGTTACTATGCATAAGTTAATTCCCAGCTGAATAATGCCAGTTAGTGATAACTAATTAGATCACCTCACTCTCTTGAGGTTGCAGTTGACTGATTTTCTAAGGTGCTGAAGAAATGGGGTATATTGATCCTCGAATATGAGTCATGTAGGTATAGCCTGGCAAACACAGTCCCTATGTTCAAAATCCTTTATTCTCCGACGACCATTCAGATCCTATCCTAACAATCCGCTGGCTATCGAAGTCCACATTTAAGGCTTCTTTGAAATTCTCTTCCTTTTCCCTCTCCGTTTCCAAAATTTACTATGAACCCCCCAAAATATTAAGAGGGTTGTCCTTGTGTGTGAGTGCAATAGAGGTTATTGCTAATGTTCCCTTCAGGGTACCTTTGATACAAATGCACCTGTTGTCAGTGTCTAACAGCTCATCTTTTACATGAAAAGGGCAAATGACAAAATAATGAAAATGTTACCCATCTCCTACTCACAGCTCTCAGGATCAGTATAAGGGCTATGCATGTGTCATCTACATGTATTTTCCATTACTGATCTGCATTTTTCTTTTATTGTAATGGGATAGTACTGCGTTTATCTTTACTATTAGTTATTACAGTTATTATTTTAAAATTCTCTTTCTTTCTGACAGGGTCCCTTAGTTCTTTAATGTTTATAGAAATAAATGTATGTTGGTTGACTCACCGCATTGGAGTTTACCAGGCTTTCTGCTCTCCAGATAGACTTCTCTCCTGTTAGCTGGCTAGAATGGTTATACATTGATGAATACTGGCACCTGTAAGTGTGCTGATATTAAATTCCTTGAATAAAATGGCCTTTATCCCTTTAAAAGATAAGAGATAATCAGAAACCAAAAAACACGCAGTTTTTGGTCTGTTGCAAATACTGGTATTAATCTTTGTTCCACATTTATTGAGTGGAAAGGAATGTTTCATCCTTCCTTACCATGTAAGGAAGTTTTTCTTGCAGGGCCAGCCTGGATTAACTTGAGGGAACCTGTCTGAATATTCATCAGAGATTCATTTCTCAAGTCCCTTGCTTAGAGCCATAACTCAAGTCATCTGAATTGTTAACCCAACAGCACAAAATAATTACAGATCTTTCAAAAATGACATGCTTATTTATCCTTAATTAATGTAATGTTGCTCAACACGGGGAATCAAAAGAATGAATTACAAGGAGCAATAAAAAATAGAAAAGTGTAATCATTACATTTCAGTCTATGTGAGTTATGTGCGCCTCTGAGCCGTGTTCAGCTTCACAGTGAGGAGAGAAATGTACGCTGTTCTGTGCCCTTCCCTTCAGATATCTTGGCTCACACAAACTTGACTCTTTTTGAGTTGGTTCTGGAATTTCTGAAGTGCTCTGTGAAAATCAGCAAAATCCCAGACGTGATTGTTATTACTGAGACAATGTGACATTGAAGCATTTTCCTTTGATATGAAGGGTCATCATCCAATTGTAAATGTGGCCATGAAAATTTTGATGTTCAGTGGTAAAGACCTAGGAACAGAGCTAACAATAAAGACACTTGTTTATCTGAAGAGACTTGCTACAGCATTTAACTTAGCATCCTCTAGCCTCCAAATGATGCAGGAAAAAATACAGATGTGAGTTAGCTGCTGGAGAGACTTAAAGCAGGTCATGTTACTGGAGGTTAAGAGGTAGCTTATAAAGTGTACTTGTTTACAACATGGCTGAGAATTGCCTGAAACAGTAGGGGTCACAGCTAGACCTAGATCAGCTCCATTCGTCAGACTACTCTGGCCTGGATATTTTTTTGTTTATTGCTTACATAATTGTCAGACAAGATCTCCAAAGAGATCAGGCTTTGTATTGTACGCTGAGTATGCAGAAGGTTGGTTTAGCAGTGACACAGCAGGAAGCCAAGCTCCCCATTGATGCGTGTGTTGCATTCACATTCTCTCAAGTGTTTAGCAAATGAGTCCCAAAGAGTATTCGCCTGCACTTGGTCAGTCAGAGCGTCTTCCTCTTAGATGAATTGTTTGTCATAGGGTCTCAGCTATTTATCATGAAGACTGCTTTAAATGTCTAGCTACCTATTCGTAGGAAATGAAGAGGAAGGTAGTATCTTTGAAGTCTCTGTGCCCCTGCCACACTTGCCGTAATTGGCCCATGAGTTAATTGGGAGATAAACAGGTAGAGTGATACATGGAGCACGATCCTTCACTCCTCATTTCCTTAGCAATCAGTGCTAAAGAGAGCAGCTGCACCAAGGAATGTGCCATCTCATCCAGTTTTATTAGTTTTGTTAGTTTTCTTAGTTTTCTCAGAAGCGGAAGCTGAGACATCTTTTCTTCTTTTTCCCCTCAAACTCCTTCTGTCTAAGACCAACCACATCTGCCAACTCTGCAGCGAGTCTGAGTGATCAGTGCTTCCTGGACTGGCCGCGCGTCCAGCAACACCTGTTTGCCAGGTCCCATGGACGGGATCTCCTCAGCAGGTTGATCTATGGGCCCCCTTGACATGCGTGTCTATGCTGGATTGTGAGCTGGCATAGAGTGAGGACTCCTCTCCTGGATCCTCCAAAAAGAATTGAGGTCTCCTGTGCAGAAATAGCTCTAGCACCTGGACTCTCACACAAGACACTTTGAAATAATCTGCAGGCTCATATTTATGCTGAATTTAGGTTTGAGCCACCAGAGTATCTAAGGCAAAGCAACAGAAGTAGACTTGTCTAGGTTTCAGAGGCCTCTAGAGCTTCACAGAATGCATAGTGATTGCACTGAGATCTGTGGGTGCTTTTTAGGTTTAGTTGTAAATCATCGAATATTATTTACGTGCATAAATACATTTTATATGCATATTCATTATTTATATGCATTAGTTATTGACAATAATATGAATGTTGCATATTATTTATTTATTTATATTTTGTATTCACTGTTATGAGATATTCTTACTGTGGTTACTACAGTTTGATGGAAATCCAGCATAGCACTGACTGCATTGTTTGTAATTGAGCATCTGAAAGAAGAGTCTTCAGACTCTAATTAAGAAAATGAAAGCTCACTGTGTCTTATTAGTAATTCTACAATGAACTTCACTAACTTGACTGTCTGTGCCTGTGTCTCATCTTTAGCTTTATCAACATCATTTTTAACAGGCTACGTATATTATTCTTTCAGACACTTCTTTCTTCTATTTTAACCAAGGAATAGTAAGATAAGGCTTAAAATGTCTTTTCAAGAATTGAAGAAACAACAGCTGTTTGCCCTATACACTTTACTGTTGAGGTAACAGGTTTGGATCAACTGTAAGAGTCTCCTTACAGCACAAAAGATCAAGATTTCTGGTTTGATTTGTGTCAAGATGTGTCTGGAGGACCAGAGGAGAAGGTGATGATTGTTATATGACAAAGTTTGAACTTGCTTTTGATTGTATTGAAACCAAATAATTTAATTTAAGAAAATAATGGAAGATTAGGAACAGCTATAGACACATATAGCTAGGACAGATACAGAATGGGCATTCCAGAATTGTAAGGCAGTATGAAAGGAGCTGCATCTCTTTTGAGATGGAGGTGAAGACACTAATATAGAAAATACAGTTTGTAAAAGAAGGCAAGTTCACTGCCATAGACATATCCTGCTACCTGATAAGCCTTCAAACCTGGGGCTCTGAATCTGATGTACAGAGCACTGAGTATGTAGCAGAGGTCTGAAAAGAAGAGTGGGAGGGTGAGTTTTGTGCTGTGTGAAAAAGAAAAAGAAAAAGAGAAAGAAGAAGAAAAGGAAAAGAAAAGAAAAAGAGAAAGAAGAAGAAAAGAAAAGAAAAAGAGAAAGAAGAAAAGAAAAAGAAAAGAAGAAGCAAAGAAAAAGAAAAGAAAAGAAAAAAAAGAAAAAAGAACAAGAACACTTAGCATAAGCCTCTGGAAAATATGTCACTTTAACAGGATTATAATAGCTAAATAAACAAACCTTTAGTGTAATCACAAGACCTGGACTCATTTCAGAGGTGATTTTATGATAGTATAAACAGGCTTCTGATGATGCACAAACTAGCTTGGACAGTGTAGTCCATTACTGCAAGTCACACTTGCAGTAACATTTTAATTATTCCTCTTAACCTGACCACATAATCAGGTAGTGAGGTGCTATGGATTGACCCTAATCCCAAGAGAACTGTGCATGTTCTTAGCTGGCTGTAGAGCTTGCGAACAACTATGCATCACATCCATTTTGCGCTGCAGTGTGACAAGGGGTGGCCTCAGCAGCAGCTGTAGATACTCTCTGACTTGGAAAGCCCAGGCTTCTGAAACAGCTTCCCTTCATGTCTGCGTGACGCTTATGCCAGGGTACACGTAGTGTGGAGTGGAGACCGGAGGCTCTAGTTAGATGCAGTACTGATGCAGAAAGATGCTCGACCTGGTATGCCCTATTTTTCCCATTTTGAAAGCTGCTGTTTGTGTGGGAAATTGCAGCCTTGTATTTACATAGTGGAAATGGCTTTTCCATAAAAGCAAAAAGCAAACACGGATCTCTCAGGGATAGCTGGGTGTCTTCACAGCAGAGCTGCGAGGATGTGATGCAGGAAAAAAGCAGTGAATGAAAAGATCCAGTCAGCAAGCAGAGCCTCTCATTGATCAGAAATAGCAGGATGAGAAGAAGGATGTTTGTCCAAGCACTGTTGTAGGACTGTTTTTCAGAGTTCAGAAGAGCTCTTGCTCTCTGAACTGAGCTAACGGAAATATCTCTTGGGATTATTTATTTGTGCAGACATCGCCATAAGATTCGCTTGTCTTTTTCCACCCAGCATCTCTTTGCCCGTCACAGTTTTGCAAAGCACTTAGTGAACAGAGACATGGAGACAAGTCAGGAGAGAGGGAACTTAAGAATATAATTACACAAGCTTCACATTTAAAAGGACTCTGTTAATTTTATGCTGTAAAATGCTGGAGAATGAAGACTGATTAATTCAGTAACTATAGCCCAGAATTGACCAAATCTGCCGCTACAGCTGCAGAATAAGAAATGCAGCATATGCATTGCAGAACTCCATTGTTCTAACATGTCCAGATCAATGCACAACCCTCTTTCTGATGGATTTTCTTTGTCAGGCTCTAAATCCTTTCATTTTGGACAATTATAATGACTTTAGTGTACAATTAGAAGTAAAAGGCTCCTGGCCAATGGTGTTTCGCTTACAATGAAAGAAATATTTTCATGTGGAGGAGAGTTTGACAATCCATAGACAGAGCTTCAGTTAGAGGTGGAGAAAGCAGGGGCATTCAGGAGAGATTTTCCATTTCCATTTTGATAGAGCGAGAACTAATAGGAATGTATTTGTGGAGAAAGGAACAGCTGAGATCAGCTGGGAAGGTCTAGTGCTTGTGCAGATGGAAATAGAAATTGGTTGATAATTAAGCCGGTAAAGAACTGTCCTGCAGATCAGAAGTTAGGAATTTTTCTTTTCTTTGCAGGAAGCAACAGTTTCTTTCTCAGAAGTTGCAACCACAAGGACACAGGACCAAGATACCCTGAAGTCTCAAAAATGCCAGTTCATATGTCTTAGCCAGAAGCTTTTCGTTTAAATTGATTGTTGGGGTATGGCCAGAGATTTTCCCCGAAGTTAGGCAAGTAGGTGTCTTTGTATATTTCTGTCTTGTAAAATTCATTCTGTAACTGAGGTCTGGCTTGTTCCCCAGTATCATCTGGGAATATTTTGTTTGTCAAAACACCCACAAATGCACTTTAAATTATCAAGAATCTCCCACTCCCTATAACCTCATTCTCCTCTCATCTGTCCCACTTGAGAGTTTGTGAAATGGTCTTGCAAGAAAAAAATCTTTAATTCCGTTTTAACAGTTGTTGAGACTATCTCTACTGTGACAGCCATAATTACATCCAAATATCGAACATCCTGCAATGCTCTAGCAGGTAAGGGGGAAATAAAAATGAATCAGACAGAAAATAAGTGATGTTTCATGCAGCTCAAGTTAAGACAACCATCTAATAGATCATGACCTCTAGCTCTACGCACTTAAATGTTAATCAAACAAGCAATGTTTCCCGGTTTCTGGAGTCAGAAGGCTTTGGGAAATATCAGAGTTTATGGTGATTTCTGTTCCCAAAAATTATTTCCCTAGAATATTTTGCTGACCTGCTGACATGAACTCGAAACCGCGTTTAAGCATTCAAGGACCTAGCTCCAGGCAAACCAGGTGCTGGAAAGAAAAGATTTATAAAATAACTTTGCTGAAAATTTTAATGATGGGCTACGCCACAGAATCACAGAATCATTTAGGTTGGAAAATACTTTTAAGATCATCAAGTCCACCCATTAACTGAACACTGCCAAATCCACCACTAAACCATGTCCCCGAGCACCACATCTACACATTTTTTAAATACCTCCAGGGATGATGACTAAACAACTCCCCTGGGCAGCCTGTTCCAATGCTCAACCACCCCTTGGGTGATGAAATTTTTCCTAATATCCAATCTAAACCTGCCCTGGCACAACTTGAGGCCATTTCCTCTTGTCCTGCCACTTGTTTCTTGGGAGAAGAGACACACACCCACCTCACTACAGCCTCCTTTCAGGCAGTTGTGGAGAGCAAAATGGTCTCTCCTCAGCCTCTTTTTCTCCAGGATGAGCACCCCCAGTTCCCTCAGCGGCTTCTCATAAGATTTGTATTCTAGACCCTCCACCAGCTTCATTGCCTTTCTCTGGACATGCTCCAGCACCTCAATGTCTTTCTTGTAGTGAGGGGCCCAAAACTGAACACAGTATTCTAGATGCAGCCTCACCAGTACCATAACATCAAATCAGTTAAACCAGTTCTAAATTGTTATGAAGATCATATGAAAAAGGTACACAACTAGTATAATTGTTATAAACTTAAAAGAGTTCTGTATGATGATTTCCAGATTTTTTTAAGGTGTTGGAGAAGAACCATCAGGTGCTCAGAATAAATCTCATCCAGTCTTCAGATGACAAGTTACAGGGAAGAACTTTTTCTGTATGGGTAGGCAGAGACCTGAGCATAGACAGCTGAGCACAGAGAGGAGATCCATATCAAGGCAGAGCCCTTCTGTCAAAATTTAGTTACTAATGAGGAAAAATGTGTAACACAGGTACAGCGAAGGAGATGTGTTTAATTTATCTTCCTACTCTGAGCATACTAGAACTAACCTTTAGCCTAATTTCAGTACCTGAATTAGTGTGATCCTTTGTGACAATTTCTAGATGTTGAACTGAAAAGTTCACTGCTTTTACTGCCTATCGTCCATGACAATTTTTCTCAAGTTATCTTTCTTTCGCATTTTTTGCACCCAAATTAAACTAAAAATTCCAAGTTATAAAGCAAGATTTGTATATATCTCCTAGCAGGACTTAGGAATAAGGTTTAATGCTTTAGAAAGTATATTAACATCACTAAACCCCCTCTAGCATTCTTTGTATACATGTCCTTTTGATGTCTAGGTAAGGAGCAGTCTTTTATCCCTGTAAAGCACTCAGCACACTGAAGTCGTGGGGTGTGGCTGGAGTCTCTCGTAGAACTCCAAAGAGCCTGCAGTACAGGCCCTGATGCTGGCTGTAGGTATCACTCTCTTTAATTCCTCCTTTGGTGTTCAGTTTTCATGGTTTCCTCCTTTTGTATTGAACTATGGGTTTCTGGAGATGCATTCTTTCACATATAAATGCACAGATCCTGAACTGACTGTTCCTGCCTGTCCAAAGTTTAGGAGTTAATACAAAGCCTTCTGCTGGTTTCCAAAACTTGAGTCAGTGGAATGGACATAATTTGATCATCTTCCTTCAGAAGATTTGTTCTTTGATATTGCTATTAAAAAAAAGAAAAATGGCACAGTGGAGCTGTCACCAAGACTTTAACAAGCCTTCTTCTCTGGGGACTGAGTCTCACTCCCTACTACATTGAGAGGAGTGGGCTTTGCCCGAGCCTGTCCCTGGCCTGCATCAGAGAAAAATCTGTGTTAGCTGCTCTTCCCAGGAAACATTACCAACTTCTCAAACCTGTTGCTGAGCCTCTGTGCTAGGACCAGGTGTGCTGCTGATATATCTCACTGCCCTGTAGGCACTGATTTTCCACAACATGGAGGACACTGATGGCCGCCAAGTGATGGACCAGTGCATCTGGCTCTCTGCTCCCAAGAGATAGCTGTGGCCACCATATATGGCCACCTTCCCACCAACAAATGGGCATTTTAGGCTCAGATGATAGCACTACTCAGTGCTCTGCCGGGAAGTGTTCCTGCTATGCTGCCGGAGAATTGCGTCTCCTGGGGCCTGTGCCTGGGGAGAAGAGGTTTGCCATCCTCTCTGGGGCCTCGTCACCACAACCCCACAGAAACCTTGCTGGGACAGAGGAGGCCTGAGAGGCCACTAGTTGCATCCAGTGTGGGAGGGAGGTCTGCATTTGACAACTCTGCTGGGACTGTACAGCTCTTTTTGCCTGTAGTGGGTTCTTGATTCAGGGTGGATGTCTGCAGGCAAGACTGAACCACCTCCAGGTGTAGTGTTCATACTACATGACAGCAAAGCGTATGTGTAACGTGCCCAGAAGCACGCTGTGAAGGCATGGAGCATGTGAATGTGCGGAGATCCTCAGGATCATTTTGGAGGCCTGCATTTGGTGGAAGAAGTCAAACTGCTGTTGTCTTGACCATGNCCCAAGAGATAGCTGTGGCCACCATATATGGCCACCTTCCCACCAACAAATGGGCATTTTAGGCTCAGATGATAGCACTACTCAGTGCTCTGCCGGGAAGTGTTCCTGCTATGCTGCCGGAGAATTGCGTCTCCTGGGGCCTGTGCCTGGGGAGAAGAGGTTTGCCATCCTCTCTGGGGCCTCGTCACCACAACCCCACAGAAACCTTGCTGGGACAGAGGAGGCCTGAGAGGCCACTAGTTGCATCCAGTGTGGGAGGGAGGTCTGCATTTGACAACTCTGCTGGGACTGTACAGCTCTTTTTGCCTGTAGTGGGTTCTTGATTCAGGGTGGATGTCTGCAGGCAAGACTGAACCACCTCCAGGTGTAGTGTTCATACTACATGACAGCAAAGAGTATGTGTAACGTGCCCAGAGGCACGCTGTGAAGGCATGGAGCATGTGAATGTGCAGAGATCCTCAGGATCATTTTGGAGGCCCGCATTTGCTGGAAGAAGTCAAACTGCTGTTGTCTTGACCATGTTGTTTACAGAGAACAGTTCCCCAAAGACCCCTAAATTTGTTGTCTCTGACACAGCTAATTGGTTTGCTATGAAAGAACCCAGGAGCAACAATCTGTCCTTACATCCCAAGTTTACTCTCTGGTGCTGACACACCTTGTGGTATTGCATCCTGATATAGATTCCATCTTTTTTCCCAGCTGATAAACCCCAGGTTGCAGACATATTACTCCCTCAGAATGTCTAAGCATTTCTGGTATGCTCTTCTAAATTATAGCGGAGATGGAAGATTGGGGAAACCAACTAAAATAAATATTGTATCATTTCCTGGTAGATGAGAGCACTGCATTTCTATACCAAATGCCACTTGTGTTTGTTTGGCTAATAAACAATACGGTTGTTTCACTATGGGAGACAAGACTTCCTCTTGCACATCCTAAGATTAACAAAGCATGGCCCATTCAGTGTCAAGTCTCTCTGCCTTTTTTTTTTTTTTAATTAGCAATCTACATGTTAAAGAACATCAAATAAATTTAAGACTAGTCCTCAAAGAAAAGCTGATTACCAAATCAACCCTTCTGGATGTAATTTGATTAACTGCCAAAATCCCTCCCTTCTCTTCTGAGGATACTGTAACAGACACCAAATTAATGATGGAAAACTGTAGGCTTAATTAACAGAGAAATTTTATGTCTGCCATTTCTCCATTTAGTAGAGGCTCTTATCAACAGGAGACACATAAGAAGCTCAAATACGTAACCTCAATCAACTTTTATTTCTGTATTATGGACAATATATGCCAGAAAATCCTCTAGGATCCTACATCTGCCCTAACCTTTATGGTATTGTCACTTCAAAGGGACAGTCACAGCTCTGTGTTATAACACATCCCAAGTGACTAAGAGCAGTTTGAAGATGATCAGTGTCATAGGATCAAATATTCTTACTGTGCAGGAAAGATGATAGAATCATTACGCAATGTGGAAGAAGATGGTATCAGCTGGACCCCAGAGTCCCTTAGCAACTTCTTGCTCAACTCACTGCTCTCACACTGCTGTCTCTCCTCTGCCTCTCCATCTGGTTAGTCAGCATGCAGCTCCTAAAACATTCTCCCACCTTCACAAAGAGAAGTGGGCTCTGCTATGAATGGATGGGAGGCAGGGCGACTGTATGTGTACGGTTGGATCAGTCTGACCTGACTTTCTCGGTCTCTGATGGCTATTTAGGATCATGCTTTCGGGAAGAAACAGTTATAGGACTCTTGTCATAAATGCAACATATGGAGCTTAAAACAAAGTGGGCTGAAGACAGTGATAGATCACAGGAACAGCACAGCCATTCTGCTCCCAGCTTGGGTGGGCTAAGAGATGGCCTCAACTGTGGTTTGCAACTCCTTCCTGAGTTCTCTTCAGCTATCTCAGACTGAGATGTGGTGATTTTGGAAAGGTGATTTGGCAGTATGGCAGGCCCTAAACCATGGAGAGACAGAGAGAGCAGTGATACCATTGTACAATCATCCAGGGCAGCTTGACATGGTCTGGTATGTATGGTAACATGGTGACTATGACAGGCTGCACTTGCTTAATGTTTTGCATCTCCAGCCCCCACACAGACCACTTACATTTTTGAAATGTACTCCTGCACATTGGTTGGGGAATGGCCTGGATCCACTGCCTGGAAGGTGATCTTCTTGTAGAGGGGATCCAGGAGAAACGTCCTGTTTCTGGGCCATGTCCTCTATATCTCAATAAAGCATCTGTCTCTTTGGACCATCACACATCCCTACAGTGTCCTTTGGACAGGGTTTCTGCTGCTAACCCTGAAACCCACACAAATAACAGGAGGGCTGCTTTGCACCCCTCAGAGCAGTATTTTCACAGCATGGCACCACATGTGCACTCTGTGTGCTCTGCCTGCTTTGAGTGTGTGTATGGGAGGGATGTTGGTATGAAAGGCTGAAGTACTTGCTGGGATTGCCAAGGGGAGAGTTGATAATTTGTTAATAACAATAATAAAGTCTTCAAGGCACATTGTTATCCTCCTAGTGCCCTTGCAGCCATTTGCTGTTCCCTGGCTAAGGAACATCAGTGACTGCTTTTAAACTCCTTATATCTCTCTCTTTTCCTGTGAGGAGAAGACTGTGAGGCCGTGTTTGTCTCTGGCCTGCCCACAATAGTGGGCCAGGACATGCTCCCACACGTGGGGGGCCCCCAGGCGGGTGGCTGCCCCACAGTGCCGTGTGCCAGCTGGGCAACCCACTGCCCCTAGCCAGCTGAGCTTCTCCCCATGAGCAGCCTGCCTTGCGCTGCCACCACCCCTCAAGTGACATAGGGAAGCAGAGGGAGAAGATGTCCTTTAAGGGCCACATGTGGGATGACAGGCTGCAGGCAAGCTGCCCCAGCCATCCCTAGTGTATGCGGCTGCAGTGGTGATAGGGACCATGAGCACAGTTGCCAGAGGGGCCCCTCCGTGGGCTGGACTGGGTTGAAAGTGTGTGGCCACATCAAGGTGCTGGTAGTGTGTGCGCTTGAAGCTCTGTGAATGAGGACACATGCTCCTGCTAGCTGCGTTGGCATGAGGGGCCCAGTTGGAGCCATGTGCCCCCTCTTCTGGTGCACAGACACTGGTGACATACGCTGGGGCAGGGTAGGGGACATGGGGACTGCTGGAGCACTGCCCCAGCAAGTGGGCCAGCAGAGAAGGCTGAGACTAAACCAGCAGTTCTGCAGTGTGGGTAACTGGGGTTTTGTGCTCCAAAGCACAGCCTGGCACTATTTTGCTCAGCAGCGTGGAAGAGCTCATGCATGCACCACACAAATTTAGTGAAAATGTTCATAGAAGAGGTAGCTAGTTGTTTAGAGATTGCAGAGGTGTTCAGTGCTTGCTCTGTGGAAAGTCAAAGAAGCTCTGGCTGGCTTCCAGACATTGATTTGGATATTACCTCCCTCCCAGAAAGCTCTTTTGTGGTATAAACTGTGCAAGGTCTGGTCTGAGACCTCTAGATCATGTGGAAACAGATAAAGCACTCTTAGATACCAGTAGATGATGGGCAGGGGGACACGGGAAGAGAGGCCAGCATCCTGACAGGCATGGGGCTGCCAGGGAGATTCCGAGTTGAGCTGGGAGCCTGCTCCTCAGGGGAGTGAGCATGCCAAGCATTTCGCTTCGCTTCTGCAGAAAGCTGACTGCAGTCCTGGACTCCCCAGCCAGGTGAGTCATCTGCTTTTAGATGGTATTCCTTGAGGAGTCATCTTCCCAAGCTGAAGGGAGTAGAGCTGGCAAACCAAGAAGAGAGGTTGAGACAGAGTTTCCAGGGGCCTGTCCTGCTCACTCCTAAGCACGTTGCTGGGGCAAATGCCATTGTTTGTCTCAGAGCTGTGCAGGGGAACTGCTCCTACTTGAAAATCAATTCCTGGACCTTGATGGCACCCCATTAAGCACTATGGGAGACCAGGGAATAGAGACATTGTGGTTGTGTTTTCATTTTGGAACCAGCTAATTAATAATGTCACTACTGTTCCTGTGCTGCTGCTGTTTCCCCTAATGGCATGCTGATTTAATAATGTTAATGGCCTTCTACCTAAAACAGGATTTACTGGGATTAAGGTCAGTTTCTGCTCAGGATGTATGGGCAATGTTTTGGCCACTCTAAAGGAATACATTGTGATTGCCCTCAACTATTTGCTTAAATGGGGTGTTCAAACTTTGCCTCTACAGATTAATTGCATCCTCTCAGAATAATATAGAAAAGGGTACAGTTAAAGCAATGTGTTTCAAAAGTTAATGGCTTAAAAATGGAAGGTCACAGTTACTTCATTTTACAATTTTGGCCGTACATATGAAAAATCCATGCAGTATAAAGGGAGCAAAAAGAGATATTCCTATGCCTCGATCGTAGGCCAAGGAGACACCAGCTTATTCCCCTACTTTGTTAAACTTGCCGTTTGCAACAATTAGTCTTGTAATATTTCTCCATCAACTTGCAAAGCACATTAATAATGTACTTCAATCACAAGATATGCACTCAAAACATGTTTATAAATTAGTTTGGCATCAAAGTATGAAGCTTCCTGCAATTATGTACAGAAAGCTACTAAATCCAAAATCCCAGTAGTGCTGGGATTCATCTCAGTAGCAATGACTTTGCTCGAGGACTCTGCTGAGGCGCAGCATAGAATTCAATACACAAAGTTCAAAACAATTTAAAATTCAGTTCTACGTGAACTGAAACATCATATGTTAAAATACTTTACTCCCCTTCCTTCAATATGTATGTTTAGTACCTTCATAATTTATGCTGACTGAATTGATGTTTGATGATGAAAAAAATCGCATTTGTTTAATTATCCTTTGGGAAACATCTCTGTTTTTTGGAGTAAGGCAAATGGTTCAACAGGGCCCTTTTTGCTGTTTGCTTTCTGGTTTTCCCTAGAGCCTTCACTTGACACTGCTGTGAAGTGGATATCTAGTAACGTGTTGGTTGTCAGTGTCAGCTGGCAGGCTCCTACTCCTGTATTTTGCTGGCCTAACATTTCCCTCTGCAAAGCTACAATCAGCTATAGACTCTGTTTACGGACAATGAGCTGTGCTGCATTTTCGTTTTGCTGGCTTGCCTGGCAGAAGGTCTCTGTAAGAGGCTCTAGCCAATTCTCCAACACAAATACCCTCTGACAGCGTGGGGACATTTGGGTACTGCGTGCTGGAGGTTGAAGGGCCAAGGAGCCATTGGGGATGAGGTGACCAGGGAGTGAGGTGAGTCCTGGTTGGCCTGAGGACTTTGTGTTGATGATAGTCACTATTCTTAGAGGTCCCTCCATGAGGAAGTTTTGAATATGGAAAGGAGAACTGATACCATCATATGTACATGGGATAATTCACTGTGGATCTGAAACTTCTGTATGGAGAAGCGCATCTTAAGAACTTTTCTGAAGCTCCTGTCATGAATGAGTCCATTCCTATTACCAAAAGAACAGCCACTGGTTTATGAAAACTTGCAAAGTAAAGTTCTTACAACTATAGCAACAAATTCATCTTGAGCTAGAGAAAGCTGCAATGACTGCAACCATAGGATAAGAACTGTAGAGAAATATTTTATGGTGGCTCTACTGGCAATTAAATAATTGCTGTACTTCAGCACACTGTAAAGGCAAGTAGTAAACAACGTAAAGATTTCTGAGTCTTACATTTATAAGTTTTCAGTTCAACTGTAATACGCTATGTAAGTTTTTCAACAAAAATGGTTAGGCGAATCATTGGTTATTGCAAAGGAATGAAAAGACTCAGCCTTGTTGTGTACGGTACTTCACATAGCTGTGGATTTAAATTATACAGCCAAGACTGCTTAGTATAACCCTCACAATGTAGCAGCCTTTTGCAGACAGCATTTCTATGTTAAAAGTTGTGATTATAGCTCCTTTAGTTGAAAACTTTGGAATTACCGGACCAGATCATACAAATTTTACTTAAGAATTGTAGCCATTGACCATAGAAACATGTAGGTATTGAGAAGAGTGGATTTTTGAATGGGAAGTCTAATGGAGTGAAAAAAGGAAATACATTTTTTCTAAGGGATTTTTAGATGGGATTAGTTCTCAGCAGATGTTACCTGAATAGCTCAGTACAGAGAGTTGTCGGAAATGTCTTGGAGGCCTGTTAAAGGTGACTCACATATCTGAATTTGACAATTTCTGATTGGATTCATTGCTGTTTCCATAAAAGCGGGTACTTCTGCTCTTCCTCTCCCTGTTGCATCCTCCCCCCGCTTCCCCACTGTCCCTTGGTGCTGCCTTGCTCAGGAGATGATGTGCCATGGCTGCCAATCCGGCCCTTCTTTAGCTTCCCTTTGTCTCCTTGTTTGCCTGGTTGGCTGTGTCATCTACGCACACTGCTTCCTGATGCTCAGGATCCTGCCCGAGAGAGACTGCTGGGTTTAGGTGGCACCGTTTGGTGAGCACTGCCATGGGAAACTCACAGGTCTGTGTTACAGGTGTGAAAGAGAGACAGAAGAGGGTGAGGTTCAGAAAGTGCAGGAATTCCTGGCCAGAGGTTAACTTTTATGGTGGCAATGCTGAGTTTTGTGATGAGAAGGGGAACAGAGGTGTGATGTGCATCTATGTGTTTTGTCCACACGTGTATGGTATCTCAAGAGTGCTGCTTCTTCTCTGAGCTCTTCCCTTGGCCCTCCTCTCTCTTGTCACCCAAATCTCCTGTTTCTCCTTCCCAAAGTCTGGAAATACTAGTGAATCTTTCTAGTGAGCTTGTGCAATGAAGAACAAAAAATCCCAAATTCACAGTCCTGCCAAAGACAAAGCAAAACAAATGCTTTAAGAAAAAGATATATGCTCAATGCACATTCTCTCACTCAGTACTGTAGGGGAAAGTTCAAGCTAAAACCCTTGCAAGCACAGAAAGCTGCAAGAAAGGTGAAGGATATATAGCTGATTCCTAAATCTTTAATAAGACGGATCACAACTTACTAAACGCTTATTTTGCTCTATTGACTAGAAAGGGATCCAAAGTCTTTCCTGGACAACCATGCTATGTAAGATTTCCTATTCTTCTTCCAAAAGAGTGTGAAATGGGTGTAGATGGTCCATTGGCACTTGCGTCTGTTGTGTGAAATACAGAAGCATGGGTCAGTTCTGGTTTCGTAAATGAAGTTCTTAAACCATACATCTTGCCAAAAGGATTGCTAAGACACTTATTGACTTAGGAGTTAACAGTAATAAAAATAGATTCAATACTCCAGACATCAACACAACCTTCTCCTAGGAATGGAAAAAGAGTGTCTATCATTGAATATACAAAGATAGTTTTAATAAGGCTGGAATATTACCAGCAGGTAGCTGAAATGCTTTTGAATTTCAAAACAAGTTGGATACCAACACCAGTAGGAAGTTACACACTTTAATGCCTTAATTGTAACTCACTGCTCACCAGTTATTTACATATCTCAAATTAACCAGTGCTTTACAAGACTTTAGACATCAAGAAGTGTCTGGCTGAAGTGTATCACATTTGAAAGTTGGTATGGAAAGGTATTGCTCACTGTTAGTGCCATGGTAGATAAAAAAATCTTCCCTGTGTTTGCGTTGAGGACAGATTTTTTTATGCTGTGTGATTTTCTGTAAAATTCGCTAAAACTTATAAACGTTGTTTCTTTCCGTTTCCCCACAACAGCTTATAATCAGAGATATTACCCTTGCTTTCATGTCTTAGTCTTGAATTATAAAGATAACAGCAGCCTAAATCTGCTGTAACGAGGAATGGAAAGGGAGTATTTTCAGCATAAAAATGTAGGGAAAGAAGGGAATGGAGAGCTCCTTGTACTTTTTTAAATGGAGCACGTTGTGGCATCCTGAATCATACCAGTGTTATGCAGGGCAGATGATGCCTGTGCATATTCGGTATGGAGCTGTAACAACCTCACTTGCCATGTATGAGAGTTTTTTTAGAAGCTTTCTAGTCTGTATCATCAGTCCCATACAGATGGGAAGTAGGGTTTACCTGTGAAATTAAATAAAGATTTGGGGCTTTTAACATGGTTTGTGGATTAACAAAGAAGTCTGACTCTGTATTAATATATTCTGTGATACTACTGAAAAATAGGTTTGTATCTCTGTAGTCTGACATCTGACAATGTCTAGACAAACTTCTATGTTCTTATCAGATTTCTCTCATATAATGACTGGAATTTGATGCTTATACTGTATTAATTTTGAGTTGATTGTAGTCTGTCATAACTCAGCTGCATTTGCTTACTTGGTAGATTCTTGTAAGATGATTACTATCATTTTTTATTGCTCCTAATAAAACTTCTTCTAGAATTGCTTCTAATTTCAGTTTTTTATGTTTCTGGGCAACTAGCTGGTTTTGTCTGGGCTGAGGAGAGAAAGATGCCTGAGGGGATGCTGAGGAAATTTTGGAGACTGAATAACTCTGGGGCCTGCAGCAGGCAAAGGGAGGCCTCAGGCTGGCTCAGGTATCTGCTGGGGTGCAACACAACCAGGAGGAAACAGGACCAAGGGACCAGCCTCTTTGTCAGTCTTGACAAATCTAAGAACTAATTGGTAGGGCTTCCCAGTTGTTTCAGGCCTAACTTAGATGCCCTAACTTAGATGCTCAGATTTGGTCCTTTTAAACTANGGCAAAGGGAGGCCTCAGGCTGGCTCAGGTATCTGCTGGGGTGCAACACAACCAGGAGGAAACAGGACCAAGGGACCAGCCTCTTTGTCAGTCTTGACAAATCTAAGAACTAATTGGTAGGGCTTCCCAGTTGTTTCAGGCCTAACTTCGATGCCCTAACTTAGATGCTCAGATTTGGTCCTGTTAAACTGGTCCTCTGCATTTCTCTGCTGTGCATTTGCTCTGGGATAAAGAGCAATTCCTCCACACGTTTACAGGGACCTGTCCCAGCTCCTCACCCCTGTGACACAACTCCCTTCAGTCTTATCTGGGCCTAGGTAACCTATTATGCCTCTGCAGAAGAACCAGGGAGGCGATGAATTCTCCGTGACAACAGGCAGCCTAGACTGTATGAGCGGAGTGCAGTCCCAGAAAGTGCTCAGGGGTTATTTCTTCACTGTCTCAAACTGCAAGTCAGCTTTACAACTCCTGTTGCATGACTGAGACTGGACACAGGAGTAGCTAAGTTGAAGGACATGGGCCGTGTCTAGCTTGAATTCAATGGGTGAAACTCTTTTCAGAATACAACATGACTAGTTGATTGTCTGTGTCTGCACTTGCCTTCTTACAGCTGCTGCTGTAAAACTGCAAGCAGTAAAGTGAGCCTCTCCTTGGAAGATAGCAGCCTGCTTGGTTTTGTAACCCTGGATATCTTCTTAGGGTTTTTCCCACTCAGAGAGTTTGACTCTCAGGAGCTCACCTCTTCCTCAGTGGTTCTCATTTTCCTTCTGTCCCTTAGGGATTGCCCAGATGCCCCACAGAGCGTCTGTTGTATGTTGCATACCTGTGTCTTGGCTGAGCATGTGACCGAGCTCTTCATGGCAGCCACAGGACACCCTGCTGCTCTTGGTCAAGCCTCAGGGCACTAGTCACCACCATGTCCAGTTCGTAGACCTCTATAGGGGGGTCTCCATTTGCACTGAAGTAGTAAAGTAAGTAGAGTCTTAATCACACAAGCACAACTTGCATGAAAGATGCTTACCATAGAGCCTGAGAAGGCCCATTACTCCTAGATGTAGTTGGGAATGCAGGAGGCACTATCTGAGAAAGATGGTCTCTGAGAAGGCATTTGGGTAATTGACAGTGTCATGCTGTTATTGGGTTTGATTAAATTAAACTGTTTGGTGCTGAGACAGTCGAACCAGGTAATTAGAAAGCAAGTGAAGAAGTGGTCAACTGTGGTAAACACTGAAAGAAAAGAGTGTGTATGTGGCCCAGAATCATGTATGAGAAATAATAGTAGCATTCAGGGAAGGAAGCTGACATGGAGACTCACAGACTAGCTGAGGGAGGTCAAGTCAGAGAGTGGGGATGATGTTTAGTACCTGGTTTGGTATGAACTGCATTGGACTAGTTATCTCCCTTCAAAATCTGAGCTTTGCTCTGTACTACAATACTGGACTCATAAATATCTTTGTATAACTTCATGCCCTGGTTCCATTACTGGCAGCTTTATGAGAACTCTCGTTTCTCCCTTGAATCAACTTCAATATTTCTTGAATTATTTAGGGAAGTGGTCAGTGCTTCAATGATTGTGTGAACTTCTACATGCTGTGTGATGATTGTGCAATGGCATCTATTTTTAAACTGCATTTCTCATACATTTTGCAGGAAAGCAGCATTCTGTAGCTATCATCTGTCCCTTTCAGAAGCACTTTGGTGGTGTTAGCTGCAGTAATTCCTATGTTACCTAGGTGATTTATACACAGTTTGTCAAGTTACTGGATTTGCCCAAAGGAAAGCATTTAAAAAGGCACTTTTGAGGATGCAGTTTTACAACTGCCCTAACTTAATCTAAGACTGCTCTGCTACCATAAGTGGGAGATCCTTGGCTAGAAAATAAAATAATGTGCACAATTTTCTTCTGCTCTTTTTCTTTTCCAGAACTTCAGGTAGAATTTAATTTTATTATAATCAGCATGTTAGATGTAATAGCTTGATAGTTTTCTGCCTTGGTCTGTGTCCCAAGTGTTCTTGTCTGATTAAAATTCTGTATGATACAAGCATTCCTTTATCTGTGTACTATTGATCACACATGATGGAGTTCCTGTTTAATTAGATGCACTAGTTATGTCACTAAATGTACTTTAAACTATCTCTATTTTCCCTCTGAGAGCAGTTTTTACTTTTATCTTGTGTGTGAAAAATCCAATGCTAGGTATTATGGCTATGTGATGAGGACAGACTATGTGATCATATAAACTTTGTTACATTTTATGTGTGAACTAGATTTAAGTCCTTTTTAAAAAATATATCAATATTTTACACTTCAGAATTTAAAATACTGAACTGTAGCTGAATGGCAAAATAGGGCAGGCAAAACTTTCTGTTTGCAATGTCTATTTTTGGATTAACCGAGGCAAAAGTACTTACTGCTCATCTACATTGCTTACAGATGAAGGCTTACATGATTGCCTTTTTTTACTTTCTCATAAAAGTTATTCTTGTAAATGTATTTTGTATATTGAATTTCTATACTGTTTATTTTTCCCCAAACTGTGTTGATTTCCCACTGTTTTTCTGAAAGAACCGACCAGAGCTACAGTTAAAGTAAAAGAGGAGAGCAAAGTTATATGTTAGCTATTACAAAAACTTGATTTGAAGAGGACAGTTTTTATATTTTATAAAGCATGATTGAATTTCTTGTGACTCATTTTCAGCCTGAAGCTTTTTAACCAGATTGATGTGAAGTCTGACTGAATGCTTTCAGTCTTCCTCCTTGTAAGATAAAATAGCATCTCCAACAAATGTGATACAAGTCATCTGGAGCCATCCTGTCATGCTGCTGCAGAACACCTTCTGTGCTAAACAGGGGCTGGTTTCACTGTGTTGTCCCAAATGCAAGCTAAAGTCTTGCTATAAGGGCAAAGCCCAATTATAAATAAATTCCATATTTTAGTAGGAATTTAGCAGGAGGAATGAGAGTTAATTTTCATTAATCTTTTTTTTTTGTTGTTCATGGAGGTCCTGCTAATCTCCCTCCAAGCATTTCAATAAAACAAGCATGAAGAGAAGTTGTTGGCTCCAAGCTGTTTAGTCAAGAGTAGTAAGTAAGGTGGACACAAATGGACAATGCATATAAGCCTGAAAGACCCCTCTAGGTGAAGAGCATTTTCCTACTAATTTAGCATTTTCCTGCTAATGAAGAACTGAAGGTTTTCTGCACATCTCATTTTTCAACCTACTTGCCTGCTTACCCATGGTAGTCGCAAGAATTTAACAAATTACAAAAACAGGGAATGCCTATGTTCTGTTTCCAGTCATGCCTTAATTTACAGATTGTATTGCTGTTTATAAAACTTGCTTTAATAGTATCCACAGAGGTGCACAGAGTTAAACAACCAAGGTTGTTTCCAATGTCCCAAAGTTTTCTTCCTCCATAGACTGGCACAGTTATCTGGAAGACTTAAATCCTGGGCCATAATGATCGCATTGAGACATCCTCGGCTGTTGGCTCTGTGCGCTGGCGATTGGAGGAGGAGATCTTACATGCACTGACAATGGGAACAAATTATTTGCCAGACACTGGGGAGGACAGGGAAATCAGCATGAATGTTATGAACCAGAGAGAATATCTTGTGTATTCAGCCTGGAAGGCAGCCTAGATGTAGCAAGTTGAGTCTGTCCTCCTCTGGGTGCCATTCTTAACTTCCAAAAAATTGAGTTTGTGTATCTTCTGATAGCCACCATAGCTTATAAACGGTCTTTTATATGGATGAGGTTCTCAGACTATGGCTGTCCAAACATATGCAAGATGTATTCTCCTGGTATTATGCACTTCTCCTGAATTACAGGCTATTGGGATGATGAACCATCTCTTTTATCCATCCTACGTCTTCTTTCTCTCACATAATAAGTATGTACACATTGTTCATGGTATGTCTACTTTTCTGAGATGCAATTATGAATAATTTATGTTGTACAGCACATGCACATAACAATCTGTAGTTTTACACCTGTATCAGTTTTGGCTTTACAAATTTAGGGCCTCTCAAGCTGAGTCCATAATTGACCTAGTATGGTAGGATGCACACTCTTCATGATACATTACAGAATTTCAGTGCTGCAAAGACATTAGTACTTGGTGCAACAAGGATTATTTAGGCTTGAGTTCACTTAAATTTCTTTCCTGAGGGCATACCAAGGGAATGAATTGAGTGATTCACTGGTAGACAAGTATCAATAAATACTAATGGAAAAATACAACAGTGGTGGGAAGAACAAAAGACTCTTCTTAGGAATTTAAGTTGCTAAGTGAGAGAATATTTTTCAATAGAAAAGCCAGCTTTAAATTGATGCTGATTCTCAAATGGAAGATAGTATACACTAGAGCTGCTGAATTAAACAACAGGTCTCAACTTTAATTCGCAGTAATGTATTTGTAGTAATATAGCTGGTACATGCATTTACAAAACCTACAATTGTAGTGTTATGAAACTTTCTTGGTTTGGTTTAATTAGGAAACGTATTAGATCTAAAAGGGAAAAGACTCTGTTCTGCCTGAAACCATAGGTCTCCTCTCCAAAGGAACACGTCTTCAAATTCAAGGTCTCTCAATCTGTTACTGGATCCCATCCCTTCTTTGGCCATGTTGCCTACAATAGAATTCTACCAGATGTACCCTGTCCCTCATGGCCACGCTGTGCCAAACTTGTTATGCCTAGGCTACAAGCCACTATATTAAATCATAGCTGATGATGTACAGAACCCCTAACCTGGGGGCTCAGAGGGATGTATTTTTTTGCTTGTTTGTTATGTAGACTTTCTGACCCAATTATTGTAAGAAAGAATGGATCTTACTGCTTTTAAACATATCTTGCCAGATTCTCACCAAGAGGGAAAAGTCTTTCTAATGCTTTTGCCTGCCCATGATTATGGCTATCTTTGTACTCACCATTCAAATTTCATTCTATAACCTAGAACCTGACCCCTTGATACAGTTGAATGAGCTAGGAATATCCTTTTTCCTTCATGAAATCAGTGCATCACAGCAACTTCTTTAAATGGCTCCTAGAAGGAAGCCTGCACAACAGCAACCTCCCTTCTGTGCTTTATGTAACATTGATGTATTTTTCAGCTCCTGCTGCTATTCAAGTTTTGAGAGATTGCTGCAACAGCCACAGTTGAGCTGCCTCCAGAGAGTCTGGGAATTTTCCTTTGGGTCCTCCTTGTTCCCTCTCCTTTAGCACATCACGAGTTCACCCAAAACCACTCTTGACCGGTTGCTTCTAGCAAGGTGGAAAAGGGACAATACCTTGTACTCACTGCACTCTTCTGTAATAGTGCTGCCTCATCCTTGTAGAACTCTTCCTCCTGGTGTAGCATCCCTTGCACTCTGGCCCAGCCTTCTCTTATCTCCATGGACCAGCCCACAGATTTTCAGGAGTACCATCCTTCAGCAGTCAGGCTTTGTCTGCAGTCATTATCACAGTAACCTGATCTGTCCTAGCGTCATATTTCCCCCAGAATAGGCAGGGAAATGTGTGGACAGGCAAAGAGGTTGACATTCCTTCATTGACAGATGATGCCAAAGAAGGCCTTGTACGTGACACTTGAACAGCAAGGAAAATACTCGTACACTTTGTTTTTGAGAACTTGACTTTTCTCTTTCAGGTTCATTGTGTCTCTCCTGAATAGTTGCCCTTTTATCATTAATATACTTAGTCTTGATGATCCTTTCTGATGACATATTGAAGTCTAATAAATATAGGCTCTGGAGCAACCCAATGGGACTAGGATTTATTCAGTTCTCGGATATGGGGGCAAACGCCTGAGCCTGGAGCTGAAGCTAAGCAAATGCCACCTGGGTGAAGACATAGTGGTGGATTCAGCTAGGACTGGATTACCTGAACACTGGGGGATCACTACAGATGTTTCACCTACTTTAATCTTGGTTGTTGAGAGAACATACTTACCCTTGAAGGCAAGATTTTTCCAGAATACACAAGCAGGGCAATGCCAAAGCCATTACAGGGAATCTGATTGGTGAAAGCAAAACTCCAAACAGCAAAACTCACCTACCAGTGACAGATGATATGTGTACATAGCACTGGGGGACTAAAAGTACTCCTGCAGTGCCTCATGGCTTGGCTGGATCTCAACAAGATAAAAATTCATCCTACTGCTGCATGCTTGATATGACAAACTGCTGCTGAAGTGCAAAAGGAAAGAATTACCGGCTACGTAGAGAATAAAGTGGAACAATATGTCTGGCTGTTCAAGGTCAGCAGACAGGCAGCAGTTCCAACTATGGCTGAGGAGAGCATCAAAAGTGTTTTTAACAATGGGCCATAGAATTGACTGGTTTTCCTGGTGCCTTGTTTGGGGAGTGGGGTTTGATTTAAATGCCTTCTTACAATAAACATTTACTGACCCGTCAGAAGCTGTGGCATTCACAAGCAAATCCACTGTGAAGCTGAACATTGTTACCACGTAGAGGTAAAAGAGAAAAGTAAATGGAGAGGGCAGGAGATGTTCCGAAGTATTGGGCTTCAATAAAAGTGAAAGGTGCTTGTTGACTCTATGCTTAGCACCCAAGCATGTACCATGGTTTCCATCTTTACAGAGAGGACTCTTAAGGATATCTGACATAGTTCTGCCTTTTGTCAAGGAAGCAATCTGAAAACTGACTTCAGCATGGGATACAAAATGTGCTGGGAAGGGAATACGGGGGCATATTACCTCCAGTGTGGTCAGTTTTCCGTTCACACTAGTGGCCACTACTGCAGGGAAAACTCAAAGCTCAGTCCTTTACAGAGCTGCGGCATTTTGTGTCCTGATCATGCCTGACCACTCCAGAACACGTGAAAGAGAGCTCATGTGATGTACTATGGCTCAAGCTTTCCTTTTGACATTCCCACCTTGTTCTGGATCTTGGTTTAAGTTCATTTCAGAGCAAAGGTGTAGGGTGATCTATGATTACGGGGACAGGTATAGGTTTGGGAGTGGGTTAATTGAGATTATCAACCCTACTACCACCACCTCCAACAGTGGAGTTCAGGTTAGCACCAGAGTGGTCATGACTTCATGAAGCAGGACATTATGGTGTGTTTACTGAAAGATTCTAACAACCAACATGACTCCTGCCCTTTCCATCTTCCACACAGGCAGCTGAGGCCTTGTGCTTTTCTAGGAGGGAGTCTTGCAGGATATTAAGGTTATTTTTACAAGCCTAAATCAGATTTGTGTGTCTGCCTGTGCTCACCATAGTTTCACCTATCTCCTATAGTTTCACCTATTTCCTAGGCCCTTTGATGAAGATAAGGCCTATGTCCACTGGGAAAAGTTCATGCATTTTTGAACAAAGCAGCCCTAAAACTTAGCAACTGCTTTATAATAAAGCTAGCAAAGCTTCTGTAGCTCTTACAAAATTTTTAGCTAACTGATGATTAGAATAAAAAAATGAAATAACAAATTTTAGATGAAGATTTTTTATCATGAATTAAACCATTTTTTCAATGCCATGTTTCTGTCGATCTATTTTCAGGCTTTTGCGTATGGTTTTTTAAAATTCGGTAGCCTTTTGGTAGAAACCACTGAAGGTATGCCACTTGCCCCCTCCAATTTCTTCATGTTTTAGGGTGATCTTCCTTTCTGAACCTTCTTTTTGCTGATTGAAATAATTGAAGCACTTCCGTGGGAAGCTTACTGTGTCCGTAGATCTCACCTTCATTACTTCCCATCACAAATGTCCTCTTCATATCATAAAAAAAAGACATTTTCTCAAGAATGGTTTTAGGTAGAATATGTCACACACATAAATGCCATCAGTACATAAAAAATCCTTGTCTAGTGAGTGGAGGTGGGAGGAAAAACTATTGTGAACAAAAAACTAAATGCAAAAATGACATTAGCTTTACTGAAATGGTGAACGGCATAATAATTGGACAGAAGATAAGGCTGTTGACATAAGAATATTCCAAAGAAATGCTTCTGTTCTTTCCAGTCCCCTGCACACCCAATCCAGCACTGACATATGCAGCACCAGTTCAGGAACCACTGAACAGCTGGTTGTTGATAAACTGCATGACTCGTGTCTGAGCTTATAATTCTCTTTATTTTGGTCATTTGGGTACTGCTATACATAAGCCGCAGCAGGACAAAGATTGTGTGCTCCAGATTCAGTGATTTTTTATTCCCTCTGTGTTTTCTGTATCTTCATTGCAAAATTCAGGATTTTGCTCCCACTCTGTGCAGCTTTTGGGAGGTAGGACTAGTTAAAGGGAACATGACAGACCTTGTGGGGAACATCTTGTCCCTGGGAGCTCTAGTGGAAAAGCCAAAAGGTACTGCTCACTGGAGGTATCCCCAGAGGCCAAACCTGCTAGGACAAGGCATTGCAGCAGTGAAGGTAGGGCCCTATATGAAATAGTCTCCTGGGTCCAGGTGCTCACACAAGTTTAAAGAGTTTTGCATGCAGGCTACTGATGTACAGTCTGCAGCTACTTGGAGGACAAGTGGTATGAATAAAGCTCAGAAAAGATTGACCACTCTGCATTTTCTAACTTTCACTTCAATTCACCTGCCATGTGGCAGGAGGGATCTGGTCCAACCACCACAGAAGACTTGACAAATGTAGTGTCCACTCTCAGTGGCCAGGTCCCCTATCCACCCAGGCCGCTCTGCCTCCCTCATGCGCAATGGTGACTGTGGCCTGCAATGTCTTTCTTTCTTGCCACAGGCTGCAGGCCTTGTCCCCCCTACTGAGGTCTTGAGGAGCTGAGGTCTTTCCATACCCCAATGTTCAGCTTCTGTTCTGACTAATGCTGGGTTCTTGTGTCCCTGGGCTGACTTGGAAGGGGCTAATCCCCTGCACAAACATGGAGTGATCCCAAGCACCTCCCTGACCTTGTCACTTGCCCCACAGCAAGCTGCCCTCCAGACATAGAGTTTGTGGTTTGAGAGGGAGATACTTGGTGACATCCTATCATTGCTTATCTAGTCCCACTTTTCATATCCTCTGTTGGTTGTGTTTTAATGTCATGAATTTGCTACCTATTACTCTGTACACATTGTTCCCTTGCTAGTCACTAAGTTTATACACAGTTTTGTCCAATTCCATAATTTCCAGTTTAAATGTCTACGGGCTTTGAGTCATTTCAAAGCAACATAGGGAAGGTCCTCTTCCTGACCCAGCTGCATGTGCCCAGCACACATTTTCGTTAGCATTCATAAAAACACACACAACCAACACGCAATTCATTGGGCTAAAATCAAATTCAGGGGGGGAAGTATCCTTTTCTGTTTCTGTTGAATGACCCTATTGTCCTCTGCAGGCTGGCAGGAACTGAATGACAAGTTGTGCTTCCGAAAGGATTTAAAATTAAGTCTGTGAGGAATAAAAGGGGAAATTCTCACATGGATAAGTGGTTGGTTAAAAATAAGAAACAAAGAGTTGCAGTAAGTGGTCAATTTTCACAGTGAGTTATTATTGCAGGCCCATTGGTACTTTTATTGTCTCAGATATTCACAGTGATCTGGAAAAAAGTGTAAGTAGTGAGGTGGAAAAGGTTTCTGAAGACATTATACAGGACAGCCATTAGACAGAGACGGGCTAAATGTGAGGAATTCCAGAATAACGTTGTGAGATTGAATGACTGAGTGATAAAAACACAGATGAAATTCAATATAGATATACACGGAAAAGATAGTTGTGAATTCACATACATCGTGGTGGACCACAAACTGGACCAAGGTTTTGGCCTTACAATGATTCTAGAAAACTATTAGCTTAACTATTAACTATTAAAATCAGTCAAAAACCACCTAAATGTTAGGGTTGTTTAGAAAAGGAACAGAACAAAACAACTACTCCACTGTAAATTGATGGTGTGCTGTTATCTGGAATGCTATGTTATATTTCTGTGCTTCCATTTCAAAAGGGGTGATACAAACGGAAAAGTTCCAGAGATAGATAGGCCACAGGAATGACCAAAATAAGGAATATATTTTTGTACAAGGCATGATCAAATTGACTGGAAAAGAACAATTGGGGGATGAGATATTACAGAAGCTTCTGAAATCATGAGTAGCATTGGAGAAACATTCCTTCAGCGTCGTTTTAGTATGAAAATGAAAGGCACTGACAGAAACTAGTCAGCAGTACGTTCAATACAAAATAGAGTCCTGGGTTTTGGTTCTTCACACATAAGCAAGCAGAAGACGCCTGGCCACCCTAGAAATTTATGGAGTTCAAATGGCAACTGGACAAAACTCATGAAAGAAGAACCACTGAAAGCCATTAAATATTTTCATCCCCTCTGGGTCAGCAAGTCCTCATTCCTTAAAATGCTGGAGGGTGGGAAAATGTTTGGAAAGAACAATTAGATGGTTTTTCTCTTCTTTGGGTGTTGGCAACTAGCAGTGATAGGGTATGGACCCAGATGGCCCCTTGCTCTGACCAGTAGAGCCATCTTGACATTAGCTTTTTGCAAAGTGGGGCTGTGAGAGGAGCAGACAGAGAGGACCCAGTCCATGGGTGTACAGGACAAGCCACCAAAAAGGAAACTGGCCACCTGGCTTGGAGAAATGGCTTCTCTGACGAATCAGCAGAGGCCCTTTGCACATCCAGTGTAGGAGAGATTAATCTGGACTGAAAATGGGAAGATATCTCCCATCTTTCCACAGAATAATCACACATTAAAAAATAAAAAACATAAAATAGAGCAAGATGCCACAAAATATCTCCTTTAACTAGAATGACTCTTTGTTCTCTTTCCAAGCTTATGTGAAAGATACGGTAATTCAGTCATGGTAGCAGTCTATTTTTTTAGCACAATAGAAGTCTGTACTTCATAAGCTGCTTGCGCAGAGGACAAGGTGTTTTATGAATATTAGGCCATTTATCATTATAAGTGCCATGAAGAGGAGTTAAAAAAAATCACTTGGAATTTTAATATTGTGAAAAGGAAGAGCAGAATTGTGGGGACTGATGAATGTTCAGAACATCATGTGTTTGCAGAGCAACAAGAAGTTATATTATAGTTTCTGTTTAAGGTGCTTGCAAGCTTTGCTTAAAATTCTTTGAGGTCTGAGTCACATACAATGGAAATGGCAAACAGTTACTGGGTAAAAGATCGTTACAGAATGTGCTTCTAGCCAAATACTACCTAGCCTTGTAAGTAGTGAAGGGAACCTGAAAACAGGAGCAAATGCCAGCAAACCTCAAGGATAAGAGAAGAGTCAGTCTCTCTGCCACTAAAATACTATCAGAAAATCTCTTGTCAGTATTAGAGTTGAGGCTCCCAGATTTTTAGACAAAAGCCTGACATTAGGTATAGTAGTTAATGCTTCTTCCAGCCTTCATCCATGTACTGCTTCTGTGTCTAACCTGGGGAGAGCAGGTGAGAAAACTTGTGACATGTTCATTGTAAATAAAGAAAAATTGCAACTGGCCTGCCCAACATAGCTGCAGCAAATGGAAAAATTTAGCAAATTGATGATTATCTCTGCTTTCTTTTTGACCCAGAGCATAGATAAGCATGCCCCCTCCTATCCACACAGTACTGCAGCTGCACATCCCCCACACTCCACTGAAGTATTTGCAGTAAGGGAACAATGATACTGCATTGCCTTTAATACTGAGGATTATTACAGTCAGTACAAGCAACTAGGTGAAAAATAAATAAGACAAAAGGGCAGACCAAGGCAGAAGGCTAAGCTATTTTAGCCTATTTTCATAATAAGTCTTACAGTCTTTGCAGATGGTGATCTGGGACTCACAGACTGCTGATCTGCATGGACTCCTGTTGTGCTTTCTTACAGGAGAGAGGAAGTTATATGTGGGTAGGCTTGACATGAACCTACTATCCTTCTAAACGGACTGCATGTGTTAGTACTCATACAAATGAATTAGAAGCCTTTAGGTCGAAAGAGACCGTTTGAGATTATCTGGTCCAACCCACCTGGTCAAGCAGGGTCACCTAGAGCAGGTTGCCCAGGACCGTGTCCAGTCAGATTTTGAACGTATTCAAGGATGGTGCCTCCACAACCCCTCTGGGTAACCTGTTTGACCACACTTACAGTAAAAAGTGTTTTCTTGTGTTCAGAACACCCCCAGACTGCAGTTCATGGTGCCATGTCACGGGTTTCTCTGTGTTTTGTGTGTGTTTTGCTGCAGTGCATTTGTTTTGTATCCAGTTGTGCAGGTGTTTCAAATATAAACACTTATGACTGAGCTATATTTAGCTTTTGCATGCTTCCTCCTGCAGTAAGTCAGCCGGTAACTGCTTTGCTGGCAGACAACACAGGGAACATGTGGTCTGAAGAAAAGGCTCTCCAAGTTTTTATGCCAGGTAGATAGCTTGCCACCTCTTTTTCAAACTTTTCTTGAATCATTCCTGTGTCTGGAGATTGATAGATATATAAGATGTTCTCAGTAGGAAGTTCTTTCCCCCAGAAAAATTTCAAGTTGGTAAATCCTGCTTGATTTTAGTTTCCTTCCCTGCTGAAAATAATGTGCAGACAAGTGACGGCTGTATCAGAAGTGAGTAGTGATATAAATGCTTATCCTGCTTGCTTAGTTTCGTTGTGTTGATAACAGAAGACCATGTGCACAATTGCACCCGCAGCAAAGTCAAGGCCGTACTACCTGGCATAATAACGTAACTTCTTGCTTAGGCTCACGTTATGTCGTATCATGGGAAAACAGTCATCTTCTTTTGCCCTGAGCATAGAAATCTGCTGTAATTTGTGTTGTGTTGTGCACTTTCCCACTGATAGAAAAGTGCTGTCTTGTGAACCTGGTGATTTAAACCACTCTGTACTGCACATACGGCTTGAGAAATTCGGCTGTGATGTTCTGGTTTTGTTTCTGTCACTACCAGCTCTGTACAGGCATGTCCATTCCTCTGAAATGCCAGGTCAAATTCAAGCAGGAAAGTCTCTCAGAAGTAAGATATAAATTGCTTCTTCCAATGACTGGGTCTCATAATTTTCTCAGCCACCATTCTGAACTCCCCCATCAGCACCATCAGCCTTGGAACAACAACATACTTCTCTGTTGAGTCATTCTATACTGGCAAAATTTAGAGCATTCTGCTGGATTTTACTTTAGACACAAAAATTGTCCTTCATGCCAGAAGCGTGGTATCAAATTTACCATCTGCAAAGAGAGTGTCAAGAATACGTATTGTCCTTTGGTTTGAAGGTCACATGGAAGCAAAGTGGGTTTACTGCCTCATTTATTTGTCAGAAGCTGCAAGAACCCTGTTATCAAATATTCTGATGCAAATATGAAAATGACTTGTAATCTGCTGTAGGGTTTGAAAGGATGGTGTGGATTTACTGAAGGGTACAAGAGACCTTTGCCAGTTTGTGAAGTGAAAAGGGGACATAAAATTCAAACAAGTTACCCACATGAGTGAAAGGAAACTAGAAATACTGCAAGGCAGCAGTATAGTACAAGTGCCCAGGGTGTTCTACTTTTCTCTTTTAATGTTTGGACAAACAAGCCAAACCTTCAGGTCTGACAGGCACCAATACTGAACAAGGTGTGAACTGAATACTTCACCAAAATCCCAGATGAATGAGGGCAGGAATGGTTCAGCATTTCTAGAGCATCTTTCAAAGCTTGGGAAACTTGTTTCTATCATCTTTGATCACACGGAGAAACTTCAGTGTAAGATGCCCTGAAAGTAGACAAGGAGATGTGCAAGGGGGAACGGGAGAACACAGTCCCATTCACTGGACTAGGTTGGTTCTGGAGCTACAGGTGATAACTCCGCATGTGAAGCCTTCATTTCACCAAAGGAAGTAACAGCGTGAGAGGCATGAGCAAGAGCTGAACCCTGGGCTCCACCAGATCAGCTGAAAAGATCTCTTCCATGCCAGCCCTGATGGCAAACAGGTTACACGTTTGCTGAACCCTTGGATGGCCGCAGGCAGACCCCCAGGTGACATAGAGGAGTGTCGTTGCATCCAGGTCCCAATAGTTTCTGCAAGACAAAACTTAGGAGCATTTGAATGAATATGTGGGTTTATTGCTCCTTTTAGTCTTCTCCATTGCCCTTCTGCTCCGTTAGCAGTTTCCCTGAGAGATCTCCTGGTGCTGTACACCGTCTGGGGAGAAGCATCACCCATTTTTTTCCCCTCAGCATGGTGCAGAGACTTCCCGCCTTTCGAGGGGCTCCTGGGGCCCTGGCTGTGCGAAAATCTCCATCTCCAGGTGCACAGGAGTCCTGATGTTTTGTGAGATGCTGTTTACTGAGACCTCTAGCGGATTCTTTGTGCTCCGTGATTTAAACGTGTCTTGTGCCTAAAATTTGAAGCTGGGAGATTTCTTATTCTGGCAATGGTGTGAGTCACAGTTTAAGCCCTGTTTTTCTTTGGGACAAATTTGAGAGCCAGCCCTTGTGCATGCTCTCTCCAAATACTCAAGTGATGGATTTAAGCTTCTGTTTATCATTTGTTTCCTGGGTCCCAGCAAACAATTCAGGAAAATAGTTATTATCATCTAACAGCAGAAGAACAGACAGAAGAGGGGAGTGGGCGAATTAGCCAGGAGCTATAAGCCAAGGAAATAAAAGGAGGGAGACCTTAATTTTTTCAATATGTACTAATAGCAGACAACCTCCTTTCTGGTGGTGGAGGAAAACTGAGGAAGATAGTAACTTTAGTGGAAGAAAAATCTACGAATATTTATGTGTGAAACAATCTGCCTTTCAATAACAAACCATTATGTTTCTGGTATTACTAACATGAATTTTTACTTAAAATCTTGAAAGTCATGCATATAATTGTTAGCAGTCTAGAAACTGCAGGTGCATCTCAAATCCCAAGAACCTGTTTTGGGGGTGCTCATGCAGAACTACTGGAAGATGACCAGGAATACAGATAAGGGAATTAAAATATTACTTAATGCTTGTCTGCAAAGTTATTTGGATAATGGATGGATCTGCCTCACATTACTATGGCAGTTATCAATCCTTATAACAAAGCATTTGGGTGTCAGTGAATCTGTTGAAATTGACTGACAGAAGAAATCTGTGTAAGAATTTAGGACACTGCAAGCACTGAATTTTCTATATTTATTGATCCTGAAAGGGGTTTCCTCACACAAAGGGCATATTTGATCTTAGCTCTCTATATCTAGAGCACTGACAAATACTTGTTTTATTTCACAGTGCAAGGAGGTAACATTAATTTTAATTTAAATAGCACTGGCTCGAAGTATTTCAGCTTATTTTAATGCTGAGAAGATATCATAATCCTGCTTGAATAGCAAAGGAGTTGAAACGTTATTTTCTTGGCATAAGTATTTCCCTTATGATCCAGCAGAGTTGCTCCCTGTGAGCCGAGTCCTGCACACGTTTCCATGATCAATGTGTTGAGCAGAAGAGAAGAGGCAAGACCTTAAAAGAAAGTGTGTGGGTGTGTGGTGGGTGTGTGTGCACTTGACCTTCACCTGCCATTCATTAAGCATCTCCTTTTTTTCCCCCCTCTACTTCTGCTTTTCATAGGATCTGAAAGGGTGATCCAGAGCAAGGCAATGCTTTCTGCCATGATTGCTGCTATAGTAGTGCAACACTATGTGTACATACATTGCTGTCACTTTTTCTCCAAGCCCTACACTGACACAAATGGGATACAGTGCAGATCTCAGTCAGTAAACTAACCAAAAGCTATTTTAACCCCTTTGCAACACCCAAAGAAGGGACACAGGTGATGACAAGTTCAAGGCAACACTTTTTCATAGGTGAAATGAAGGTGGCTGCATCCAAACTATGTGTTTACTTGGCAGCAACCCTGACCAGAGTCCTACAAACTTCTGAGCCCAGGCCACACACAGATTGAAATTGGGCCCTGCATCCTGCAGGATCTCAGTGGAACGGAGATTTGGGCGGCTGGACACAGACTTTGGCGGACAGACATGCCATGGTCACTGCACTTTACTGCTTATGCCTGAACAACCTGTGCAGGCACCTTACAGTAGAAGCTTCGCTAACGCCTTCCAGGCCCTGGACACCTACTCTGGCCTCACTTTCCTACCTTGTCGCAGTAACAGACACCTCTGAGAAGTATACAAAGCCATCTGTTACTATTGCAGCCTTAGCAAACACTGCAACTGAAGCCACAATGTTCTTTATGCCTTACCCTAAGAACAGTCAGGAATCAGATTTATTTTCTCTCCTTGGTCCAAATACCTGACGTGTGCAACCCCAACCTCTCCTCACCCTGCTATGTCCTATTTCTGCTGCACTTTTGACAGGCAGTTTCTTGCTGCTCGCTGTGGTCCCTCCTTTCCCACCAGACTCTTCACTTTTACCTCCCTATCTGCTTCCAGCAATATCCGCCTCCCTCCCCCCACCCCACTATTTGCTCTCTTCCTGCAATTTCCGTGATGTCTCTCTGAAGTACACACTAAAACCAAACTCACCAAATGTTTCCTGTCCCCTCTGTGCAAGGGAATATTTCCTGTGTCCCCCCGCTCCATGATTTGCTTGGGCTACTGTCATTAGCAGCTTGTTGAGTTACTTTGTGCCTCGATGGTGCCCCAGGATCCCATGAGCTGTACACCGCTGCAATCCCTGCATTGCACCTCCTCATTACTATTGCAGCCACCGCTGCAGCTTGTCCTACCTCAAAGGCTGTGCCACAGCAACCAACAATTTTGTGTGCCTTCTGCACAGGAGTTTCAGCAGAGGGAAAGGGATGAAAGAGAAGGGCAGCAAAACAAGAACAAGGTATGCCAGACTCACTTCATTAAAAAAGAAAAAAGAGGATGGGGACCTGTCTTGGTCTGTGGGTCCCTCTCCTTTGTTGGGACAAGGCATGTGAGGGTAGTAGTGCCGGCCTGCGGGCTGGTAGGAGGGTTCAGCCACCTAGTGCTGTGGGGACACTCTGAGAGGTGAAAATGGTCAAGTAGGAGGCAACATCCAAACAGCTCCCTAAGAAGTTCCTGTCCCCCTTCCCTTTCCCAGCTATGCTCCCCGTCTTGCTGGAGGGCTGCCGTGCAGGCAGTCCCATATGTCTCAGACACAGCCCAGTGAGCAACGCTTAGGACAAGCGTGCCTGGAGGATGAGCCAGCATGGGGCTGTCATCTTGCCCTCTGCCACGTCTCACCAGGAAAGCCTCTGTCCAGTTAGGCTGTGGCTTTCCACAAGCTCTCTTTTTTAGAGGATTCTTATAAGAAGATGTACCATATGAGATGTTTCTCCAAGAGAGTGTCTGAAGGCACACAGGACAGCATGCAGAACCTTTATTTACTTTTAATATCCCAAGGCAAAAGGGGGCCAAAACGTCCCAGTGGAAATACAGAGGTTCAGAGACACCCACTTCTGAGCCTTGTCTTCTCTGGACCCTGGGCCTGCCACATCATCCACAGGGAGCCACATCTTGCACCAAGATGCCAGATCGTGTGCAGACATCCCCTCCTTGGTATGCCAGGGCATCAGAGGCTCCACAAAGCCCACATAAAGCTGACTCTGACCCTGAGCAGCATTGGAGGATGGCTGGGGTTAGAAGATCCACAACTACAACTGGAGAAGAGGTGCTAAGGAGCCTCCTGCCTTTGGGGTAACCCTGAGCAAAGCAGGGGTGCCTGACAGGATCTGTCTTGTTTGGGAGGTGAATGCACTCATCTGTGTTTGTTCCCTATATGCACCGGGGACGGCACCTTAGTGGCATATCTGGTTGCTATTCGAAATACTTCCCAGCAGCTGTTGCTTCATCAGCTGTAGTTTCTGTAAGAGACTTTGTAAAGCTGCAGTACATCTCCTGCCAGCAGGACCCCTATCACACGGCTCTCAGGGTATGTTTGGTGTGATTCCCCTTCCTCTACACCTTTTTCTCTTTGTCTTCTGAGGTGGTGGAAGGAAATAGTTCCAAATTAGTACAGCAGTTAGGTAATCAGAAGGTAAGTTGTTGTGAGCCAGGGCAGTTCTTTTGGGTAAACAATGGTCTCCATTGATTCAGTGAAGTTAGTTGCTGATATTTTAAACTTTTTCCTGGATAAATATAATCCTGTTCAATCACACTCAATGAAAAAGTGTATGTATTAAAATTATTCAGCAAGAGGATGTTAATTTTTAGTGATTTTTTTTCTGCTATCAGTGTCAAGTTTGTCACAGGAAAATGAAGAGTTTGAGGGGTTTAGGTTTTTTTTTTAGGTTCCACAAAATCATGAAAAAAAATTTGAGGTGAACATTTCCTTATAAAACTCTCAACAAGCAAAAGCAAACAAACAAAAACCCATGCCAGCCGAATTTTCTGACAGAGAACTTTTCACTTGCCTCTGGTGGTTGTCAGTACAAGAGGCCACATTCGTAGGCAAAGGTAACATAATTTATTAAACCAACTGATATAAATAATCAGTAATTATATCACCTACAAATCTTGTCTCTCCTCTACCCTTTGACTGTTACAGCTGCAAAACCACAGCTATTTCATCATTATGGGCAATGTCCTCTATTCATGTTCGATCTTCCCTCAGTTCCCCTATTCTCTTTGCGTCTCTCTTGCCTGTTTCTTGCCTCCTCTCCTGTCACTCCTGCACGTCCTTTGCCACAGAACTGTTCATTCCCTCCCTAAAATGAATTTCACCAGAAATTAATCCCTTATTAAAATAATCAACAGTAAAATACTTGCATATTGCCCCTTAATGTCATAATCGGGCTTCAGATTTTAAGTCTTTAAAGAGAAACTCTCTTCTCTCAAATCCACTGTTACACAGTGTCCAGACTCAGGTTGTAAGGTAACACTCATGCCTGAATAGAATATCTCCTCATAGCTACAAAATCTATGAATTTTTTATTTGTAAATAAAAGCTTCAATTCTGCAAACTGTACGTCACAAGCAGGACAGATTTCACTTGCTTATATAAGTGGCATTTGAGTTAATGCATTAGGCACAAGAAAGGAATTAGGACATTATATTTCTAAATTTGTTTCAGTCCCCAAAATGCTAGGCATGTGTCATTCTGGCAAATAGTTCACGTCTCTGTAAGTGCATTTCATCTCTACAGTGCTCCTTATCTACTGCATGGTGTCAGTTCAGAAAATAAACAGCATTTATATAGGGGTTGGTTATCAGGGTTCCCAACTTGGGAAAGCATCTCTGTTCTACCAGACCATTTAGTCACTTCTGCCACTGCCTTCTTTAAGGCACAAATGATGAACAACAGATAAAAATTCAAAAGTCTTCGTCTGTTCTACAAATTCTTCTGTCAAATGCAGGCACGCAGGGAGGCTGCTCCTGTGGCATCTGCAATGCACGTACAAATTGCTCCAAGTCCTTGCATGGTTTTTTTATAAAACCAGATAGATAGGAAATCTGTGGAAGAGAAGCAAAGGAATAATGCTGCACACTTTTTTTTTTTTTTGAATGGTTGTACACATATATTAATTTTGTTTGGGGAAATGAATTTCCTTGAGAGTTCTCATACAAAACATTCGGATGTGGTCACCGCATCACATGAAAATCTGCAATGTTCCTTAGCAAATGTTAGATAGCACATACCTGGGATGGCTCAGCCTGCCTAGCTGTGTATCTTGTGCAACCACCTGCTATGCAAATGATCACTTCGTATCCGTAGATACCAATGCACTTACAAAAAATTAAATTCACATTCTAAGTGAAACAAAACCACCAAGACTTTAACCGATATTAAACCCCATTCTGTTTCTTCCTATTGCCCTGCATATCTGCTTGTTTCACTGCAATGTGCAGTATGCACGACAGCTCCTTGGGGATTGTCTTATCATTTGGTCCCAGAAAGTCTAAAGAGATCTGTATGGCCCAACACAATTTTTATCTATGTTTGTTCTTATTACAGAAGAAATAGCCTAATTTGGCAGATAAACTAAATCCTTTCAGATAAATTATTTTTTTACTAAGTGAACCTGGTAACAAACACCTAGGAGAATTTTCCTCTTCACGCAGAGTGATCAGGCAATATTTTTTGCATGATGCACTTCAAAATCAAACTTCTTGCACATTTATGAGCTGAAATGCATAAAGGAAAAGTGCCTAATAATGCTGTGAAGGACTGTATTCCTTAATTAATCTACAAGCCAATACTAATTTGGCTATCTGTCTTCTTAAAATAACATCTACACTACAATCAAAGAAGCTAAAATTTATTAAGACTAAACCAGTCTTTACTGTACATTCTGAATTTATGTGGAGTTCTTCTCTGGTCATTTCAATAGGAATTATATTAAGACTGCCAGGCAGGTGGGCATGCATTTGTGCAGTGCTGAGTAATTCTATTCAAAGCACATGCAGCAGCAGCATCCAGACAAGTAAAAAAGAGCAGATCAAATCTTAACGACCTCTCTGGATGCCTATTCAGGTATACGTCTGTCACTTTGCTAGTTACAACTAGTGTTCTTCAAAGCATTTATGGAACTAAATTATTTGCTCCAAAGAAGACATTCAAAGAGCTTATCCAGCAAATTAATAGTTGCTGAGAATTTCTGCTGTTAGTTCATGTCAGCTTTCAAAATACAGTTTTGTTAATGGGCATTGCTATTCATGCTTAAATTTAAGTGGCATCTTTTACACCATACTACAGTTATTAAAGGCAGTTCTTTAACCTATTTGCTGTACTGTGTTTTGGCAAACTCGCCTGGGATGTTGCAGTCTAACCAATACCATCAGGCTGAAAAAATAGTATCAGCTTAGGTATTTGTGTCATCTTGATGCTCTGTAGTTGTCTCTTCTTTTCCTGTCTTCCTGTACAAACATGCTGAGTAAAGAGGAGAAGGTGTAATGAAGAATGACTTTTTTAGCTCTGGAGTTTCTGTACCTTTTCTTCTCAGAGTATTTGGGGAATTGAAAGCTTATAGCTTGGCTGGATTTTAAAGTCCCTGTCTGCCCTTTTTTTCCTTCTTTCAGTAGTTCAGTACTTTCATGGGAAGCTCATGAATATGCAGTCTCTTACTATGTATTCACTAGATTGTAATTTTTCATCAAGTTATACTGCCTTTATCCTTGCAACAGGAAATTCTTAGGATGTTTTAAACTTCACATTTTCCCTATACCAGTCTTTTACAGTTCTGCTGGAAATTATTAAAACTTAAAATTCTGGTTTAAGTAAGTCCAAACACTTCTAGATTCTTCAGGAAGTATAGCAACTTCAGAACAATCTTTCATTAGTAACCAAGGGTTTTAAACTTGAGTAGTTGCTCCAAATCTGTAAAGCCTTTGAAAACTCTGGCTCTCATTTCTTTGAGTCTAGTAAAAATTTTGTTCCTATATTATCTTTTCAAAAAAATAAAAAGAGCAAGATACACCTCTTTTATAAGACCAAAAGTAACTGATTTACAACCTACTATTTGCAGGTTGCATTCGATTTGCAAATTAAGATATCTCGTACATATTTTTATGAAGTCAATGTTCTTTACTAATATATTTTTCTAAACAAATCATAAAAGGGTGATATGATATGGAAAGCAGCAAAAAAAAGTGTCATAAAAGCAAAATTTTCAAGTCTATGTACATCAATGAGTTTTATGAGGAAATGAAACATTACCTTTCCAATACTTAGCCTGTCCTAGTATAATATAAAGCTAAAACATTTTTGAAAAAGTTGGAATAAAATAAATAATCAAAAACCATGTAAATGCAAGTTATCATAATGCCCAAGCATCAGAACATTTTAGTATAAGATCATAGAAATGTAGAGCTGGGAGAATGTCAAGAGGTTACATTTCCTAGTAAATGAATCTGATATCGTACCACAGAATACTGTAACAAAAAAGTCCCAGTTCCTTGCTAAAGGGAGACTTTCCCAAACCGCACACGTGGACTTGCTATATACTCATTTTCAGAGCTTCAGCAGTACTGTTTAGTGCTGCACATAGCTGATGTAGCTACTTAAATCTCTATCTTGCAACGTAGTCATGACAAACGTGGATTTGCTGTAGGAAACACTTAAGTTGCAAAGAGTTTGAGTGCTGAAGAATAGATGGCATGATGGACCATGAAAAGCTCTGTGATATTTTAAGAGTGATTGTTACCAGTTGCCCTGGTTTAACCAAATGCAGTATTCCATCCCATACACATCGTGCTCAGTATAAAGCTGAGGAATCACAAGGGTTGCTCACTCTTCTTTTATGGCTGGGGGGGCCTGAGGGCACTGATGGGCTTTAATGACCCTAGGCAGCTTCACCTGGTGCTTCCCCCACACCTGTGGCCCAGGAGCCTATTTCAGCCCAGCATGGGGCTGTCAATGAGGTCCTAGGGGTATTGCAGGATACTGCTCTCCAGCTCTGCCCAGCTCCTTGCTCAGGCGTTGCAGGAGGCCTCTGTCCAATTCTTCTGCTTCTGATCCTGATCTGAGCATTCCTGAATCCAGCTCCTACCTGCTGCTGGTACAGTCTGAGACTTTCCTGGGGTGTAGCCCACAGCACCTGGATGACATATTTGTCATCGGGGAGGGGGGAGCTCGATGTAGGTTTTGTATATATTTGTATATATTTCATTATTGTTTTTCCTATTATTATTATTATACACTATAATTGTAGTTAGATTAAAGCTGTTTTAACTTTTCCAACCTGTGAGTCTCTTTCCCGCCTTTTGAGGAGGGAGGGGGTTAACAAAGAGCGTCTGTCATCTGTTTAATAGCCAGCCCAGCTTTAAACGGTGACATCAGTCCTTCAGGATGAAAAGGAGTTGAGATAAAGGTTTCTTGGTATTTCAAGTACTGTTTTCCAGGATTTCTTGTATTCAAAGTATGCGACTAGTGTTTTGTCCAGAATGGTTCACTGATGATGAATTTCTTTACATCATTCATAGATTTGAGTTGCCAGCAACCACTGACAGCTATGTATGTTTATTCCTAGAACTTCTAATCTCATCTAGTTTAATACTATGTATGGTATTTGAATCCACTAAACTTAAAGAGTAACAGTAGCTTCACATTTAAATACATGACTTGGAGCACTACCAACAAAAGGTGTTTTGGTGACACAGTTTATTGGACTAGAAGCAGCTGCCTGGATCATCCTTCAGCCTATTGTTTTGGGAAATCAGAGTCCTTTCGTAACTGTATCGCATGATGTTGTTACTATTCTATTGAGACACTATTCTGAAACTACTGGCAGAGGTAAAAAACTAGTTTCCAAGGACTTCAGCTAGTATTTTAGGGTCTCACTGATGACTGAGACAGCACTACACTATCATCTCATAAGACTTGGGAGTCTTCCTGAACTTGAGATTATATTCCCTTTGCCTTTTTTATTCGCGAATTTCTTGCATATGCAAAATAACTTGTGAGTTGGCTATCAAACTTTTTTCTAGAATTACCGGGTAAATTCATGTGTACCTCTTGCATTACCAGCTCTTAGTTCTTTAGTTTGCCAGATGTAGCTCTGCTAATTTCAGAGAACTACCCAAGGCTTCCTTCTGAGAACCTGAAAGCTGCAATAATTCAGTCTGAAAAAAATCTTCTAAAGCCCCTTTACTAATCATTAAGCCAACAGAATATAAATTTAAGTGACTTAATTACTTGTTGTACTAGGTTCTTTGGTTATACTAATGCAAAATTAATTTGGGCCATGATTATCTTATTACTTCAGTCCGTAAGATGGCAGCTTGACAGCTCCAAATTCCTTGAAAATCCATTTTAAGCAACTTTTCCTTTCTGGTTGCTGATTTTGTTATCTTCTGTAGCTACCTTAAAAGTGTAGATTTTGAGTGGGCCAGAAAAGACTTCTCTACAAAGCTTCTTATTTCTGCTGGTAAGGTGCCTGCTAGTTCTGTAACTCAGAAACATTTGTTATGCGCAAGGTAATAATGAAGCAGCAGAAGGGGAGGACTCTATTAGAAGCGTGCCACACTCCAGCAGGAGCCGTATTCTTACAAGGGCTGAAGACATTGTACCATGTCCAGGAACTGAAAACAGTGCTCTACTCATTTTAATCAACTCAAGGAATTAATAGGCAATTAACATTAGTACAAATCAACATGAATTTTAACCAGAAATACATTATAAATATTAATTGAAAGTACTAATGTAATAGGCAGTTTAATTACTTTACTAGCAATAGGCAAGAGAATAGGTGGATTGTGTGGCAGCCATAGGCATACACTTGCCCTCCCCACCCCCCAAAATAACAGACTCAGCCTCCTGGGGAAGATCAGATCATCTCTCCTTAACTGGATCTCCTATCATAATGGTGGTGATGGTGGCAGAAAGAGATGAATGATGCTGACTTGTCCAAAACAGGAACAAGCATTTCCTTGAACTCACTGAAGATAATAAGATAGTGATGGCCCATATTATTCAGGGTGAAAGAAGTAGAGAAAAGCAGGATTCTCACAAGTAGGGACATAAGTGTTAAAAATAAAATACAAGGCTCTATTGCAGCATTGGAGACAGGAAGGACTGAAATAAAGCAACAGCAGCTGATTTAAACATGAAGTCCGTACTGTTAAAGAATTTTGTTTCATATGGCATATTGAATTTCTTCAAGCTCTGACGTCTCTAAGAACTTGAGCACAAATGTGGTTTCAGATCACATATTTTGCTGCCATTCCTGCAGTTGTAATGTCTTGAAATTAACTAGTGCAATGCTCGAAAGTTTGTTCTGCATGACATTGCTATTGTACTGGTACATGAACTACACTCTTCCTTATACATACTCTCCTGGTAATTCCCAGGGCTTTCCTAGATGAAATATGTAACAACATGGTGATTTCCATATCAGTTAGAAAAGATTCAGAGAAAATCACAACCACTATGAAATAGTGCCATTTACTCTTCAGAAATGATACAGGTGTTCAAGAGAGCCCACTGGGAGTGAGCACTGATAGAAGCCTTCTGTAAGGTCAGTTCTAGGAAGATTTCATTTTTAGTTTTGGACAAATGCAATTAAAAGTGTTTTTCTCCTTTCCTTTTGAAAAGGTTCATACATAAATCCTCCTAGAAGCCTAAGAAAATTTCAGGAAATCTCCACGTGCTGGCTTCTAACACCAGAATTCTGTTTCAAATTCTCTTTACTCCTCTGCCCTATCTGTATGTAATCTGGATCTAGCTACTCTACTACAACCACCTGTGTTCCTCCCTATACACCTGGCAGAAAAATAAAAGTATAAAACCTATTTTCTGTAGCCCAAACAAGCCATTTCACATGGCTTACTAATTCTGCTATTGGCAAATTAAGCATAAGTAATGTAAAGGCAAAACCTAGCAAGAAATCATTAAAAAATATTTATTCACTGAACATAAAATTATATGCTTTGGCTTATAGCGTGACTATATCTCATGGGAGTGCTTTTCCTCTCTTGCCATGCTAGTTGGTTCGTTAGTACCTCCTATCCCCTAAAATGTATTGCTTTATTATCCTTCATTATCCCAGAAGCACACAAATTTTCCTCTGGTTATAAAAGGAACAAGTAAAATGTTGTATGATATAGAGCTGCTAAATATGATGATGAGGGAAGTGCAACGAGAGACTGCTTAAAACTGTCAGCTAGATGACTTGTTTGGAGTGAAAATGATAAACTGTACTAGTTTAAAGTGTAAAGTGAGAACACCTCAAAGGGCCCTTAAGCTGCAGTAATTAACATCAAAAGTTCTCCCTAAGAAGTCTAAGTACTTGCCATGATATAATTTAACTTACAATAATTTGCATACCTACACAAAAGTCTTGCCATATTTGACCTGGGGCTGCTAAGTACCGTTCTACAGCCACATACATTTAAAAAACCAAGGAAATCAGCAGCCAAGATACTCAATGCTCCATCTAAATACTGTTTATAATTCCTCCTTTTCTTCTCTGCTTCTTCCAGTCTTCTTCAACCCCCAAATTTACCTCATCAGCATGAGAAATTAAGGTCAAGAGACAGGGCTGCCTCTTGTCACCCTGCCTGGATCCTCCCTTTACGTTCTCACATGTCACCCTACAGACTCTGTTCCAAGATCCATCTACCTCCTTGCCCTGTATTTCAACTTCTCTCTGACTTCCAATGTCTGATCCTTCTCTGCCCTCCTCAATACTACTTCTTATTTTGTTTTATTTCTGGAGAGGCCTAAGCAGAGGAGAGTCTATGCTATCTGCATTGCCAGCTTGTTGCTGGCCCGGGTAGGGAAAGCAGATGTGATAGAGAAGACACTGGAAGCAGGTAGGGAATGTGCTCTTTGCTGCTTCTGCACGTTGAACATGCTGCATGCCACAGCTCAGGTTAAAGAGTGCAATGCATCTGCAGCCTTCAGGATCCTAAACTTGTGTGTTAAAGCAATGATGAAATATATTCTGTATTGCTAGGTGTCATCCATTCAAGGAATTTATCACACTGCTGCAACTACTAGAACAGCTTATACCAATACACGTTATATTTGGATTTGAAAGAAACTTGTGCTGGTCCACACAATTATCATAGTTTTGTGTAGAGCTGTGGTAATAATGGATTGGAACCCTTTTCCTTTAGAGACCCACTAGGAAGCACAATGATCGCCGTGAGCAAAACCTGGATAACATCAGGTGTGAGCTCTACTGAATGAGTTGGACTGCACACACAGTTCCTCCCTAGAGGTTTCCTCAGGCAGTGACGCAAAGCACCATGCCAGTAAAGTAGCATCAGAAAATTCTACCTACGATACGGAGATTATAAAAAAATTACCCTTGGGCATATCAATACTTCTTTCCGTCTCCCTCAGCCTTTTAAATTTTGACCAGCAGTATGTGTTGGAATGAAAAAAAGGTTTTTCCCAAAGCCATTATACAGAGAAACCGCGGTTCTAACAAACTAGCGTTCTAGTGAAAAAGCATTTTGATGAAAACATTTTTAGCTAGCTCTAGAGAGGATTATACTTTAGACGAAGAGGACAGTCTCACAGAGGATGGTCCTGTAGAAACTGGAACAATGAATGTCCCATAAGCATCCATAAGACTACGTGGTATTTGGACCTCCTCCAGTCTGTTAGAAAGACTGGATCCTATTTCTCAGTAAAGCAGTGATAAAATGACTGTGGTGTCATCACCCTGACCTACCAAGCATGTGAGAATGCAGCTGGCACAATACTTTCAGTACAGATTATTTGCGTGGTGTTTTCTTTACATCAAAGTTTGCATTAGCATTCTGCAATCACCAATATTCCACATCAGCAGTCTTCAAAAAGATCACCATGAGACTACTGACATACATGATTTCAAAACCAGTTAATTCTAAAATGCTTTAGAATATATTTCTTAAGGATAGCTATTAAAATAATTTTTTCATAATCAGAAGCATTAGTCCCTTTATTCTGTAAATGTGAAGTGGGTCTGTCATTCAGTTAGAATTATGAAGCAGTAACACTGCCAGCATATTCTCAAATACAGTATGCTTTCACTTCTTGGCACAGTTACAGGATAAATAAGTCAATTTTGTACAATGAGTAGCATTTACACAAATATTTTGGACTATTTCCTAGAATCAGTCGATAGTGTCATTCTCAGTTGCAGTAAATTCCCTCAGAAAAATTAGACTGTGCATAGATTGTCTGTATTCCTTCCAACTACTTTTAATGCCTGAAGATAATTTTCACTAGAATTAAATATTTTTGTAAGAGTCACATCTCACTGTGTTTTCTAAGAAGAAATCACGTGAATAGCCATAAGTGTTCATTTCACTTCATTTTTACTGATTACTCTTGCCACTAAACTTTATAAAATATTTTCCTTTGGTTTGGCTTAGTGTATGTTAACTAGGCGAGAACAGAAAAATCGTTATTAAATTGCCCCTAGATGAAACAAAGCTTGTAAAAGGCATGAGGAAGCACAAGGTAGGTGTTAACACAGTGATAGAAACAGTAGGTTACAGATGGAATGAAACTCTAGATACAAGTAATTTAAAACCTGGCTCAAGGCACGCTAAATATCATCAATGAGAGCCTTTAACGTCTCTGAAATAAGAAAACTGAGAAACAAAACTACTGATTATGTGCTTAAAGCGAAAACACTGATGCAGTATCTGTTGAAGTGCAAAACGTGTATTAGAGTCTCTTTTGGGTCTGGAAAGTCTGAGGTTATACCTTCTCACAAGGTAGATAAAATATGAGGAGGGTCAATTATAAATTTTTCCTTTTCTGTCAATAACAGCATTGAGTGAATCTGTGGATTTACGCCCCGAAGATTTTAATCCTTCAGATTAAATGAGAGATTGCTGGCTGAGGCTCTAGTTAAACTGTCTCAGACAGATTTTATTGTGCCTTGGACGTGCTGAAAGTCTGAGCAACGTGACGCAATGGGGAAAGGCAGGAAGGAGCTTTCACTGTGGTTTTTGGTATGTTCCTTCCACAAGGTTATAAACATGCAAAGGGCTATCGTCCCTCCAGATGCCCATTTCCTTGAAATCCAGACAGGCTGGGAAACTGCTGTGTTAACGTTTCTGCAAGGGAATGGTTGAACTCTCTGACTCCCAAAGGCCCTGATTGCTATCAGCCAGGTCAGCAAGACTGCAACAGAAGAGGCAAAGGGAGAAGGGCAACATGCTGCTTCTTCTGGTGGCATTTAGCTGTACAGGCTGCTCTGCGGTACCGCTTTGAATATCAGACTCAACCTCCATCATGGAAAGAAACACAGTGTGACAGGGATGGTCAGACACAATTTCCTATGTGTACAAATACTAGAATCTGGATCTGGATGTGGTTTCAGTTAATAAGTTAAGGAAAACTTGGGGCACAACCTTAAGGCTCTGTTTTTCCTGGCCACTTTTAGACATTTACGGAAAATGAACTGGACTTCTGCAAACCGAATCCTGAGGGCTAATCCTGAAAGCCTGTCTCTTATGGCAGGTTTCTCAATTCCATGTTTTCCAGAGTGGGAGTTTGCTCTCAGTCTTACTTGTTTCTTGGTCTTGTACTACAGCTTTTTCAGAACCCTGAATTCAGACTTGTAATCTGTTTTGAAGGCAGTTTGGAGGCAATTCTCTGCTTAGTTTTGCTATGGTACCCAAAAAGTTAGACCAATAGAGGTTGTAAACAAGACTTTTTTTTTCAGGAGGCTGCTTTGAGCCCCAGATGTCCTCCTGCCTACCTTCTGGTGACATTTCCTTTCCAAGGATGGTAAATGGATGGGGCATCCGCTTGCGTCCCTGGTGTCCCCAGTTTTTAGCAGTCCCTCACTCAGCACATGGGCTGTCTCCCTTACTTGGTTCCCATAGCTGTAATGTTAAAGGTTGGGATCTGCAGTGTCTAAGTCTCTGGGAAGGGCTAGCAAACTCAGCCTGCATCTGTAGAAGGGAGCAGTATGCATCCTTTGAACTTGGGGACAGATCACAAGAGACAGCTGTTCATATCTACGTAGATGGTTTATGTGCTATTTAACAAGACAGCTGAATCCTCTACAAACAAACAAGCCTCCTTTTTTTAGCAGTGCTTTAACCCTCATCCTGCATGAGGATTTTATTTGATAAAAACACTTGACCTTCTTTTTTTGCTTATATTGCTTTTTTGCAACTCTAATGACTAGAGCAACTCTTTACAAAGCATGAGAGACAATCTTGGTTTGACTACGAGTAGCTACAATTCAAAACCGTCAGTTTTCCTGAAGATTATGCTGAAAGCCTCCTTTTTGGCAAAAAGTTATCTTGCGAAATACAAATCATCATCGATTTCCCAGGATTAAAATCCTAAGCCTTTGACTCGCTCAAAGCATTTCTTTGGCCATGGAAGAAGAGACTAAGACTGTCTAAGGGATGAATGGAAAACAGCTGCATTTGCCAGCAAACCAGGTCGTGTTCCAGTTACGTTTTTGAGTATTTTAAGGAAGTCATTCAGTCATCAATGAATTCAACATACAGAAAGATATCTGGCAGCCTTTAAGTACTTTTACAGAAATCTATATGCCGGAAAAGAATACACTAGAAACCCTTGCCATCCTTAGACATTTTTATAGAAAGCTGTGTGCCTAGCCAGAACAAATAAAGGCTTCTTGCAACAGCAATCTCAATTTTCTTTACTGAGACTTCGAGCCCCAAGCTGAGCTCCAGGTGAAGCACAGGGCAAAGATGTTCGTTTTCTCTAGCAGCCTTCCCAGTGACAATTTTTCTCTTTAGAAGGATATTCTACAAGTTTTCTGTTAACTGCTTTTTCCTCAGGTTGCTCCCCGTGTTACAGCTTTCTGTGGGCAGAGGAACCCTCTCCATGCCTGGTCACATAGGAGAGCATTACTCGTTCAGCCTGATAAAGGACACCTACTCGAAAAACAGAAAACTATACTGATTACTTTGAACAACAGTATCTTGTCTAAGGTTTCTCGTATCTATGCACCGATACTGTTGGAATTAGATAAACAAGATCAGACTAGATGCTGATTAAACTACTTTAGAAACCTCAAGAGCTCTGAATTTACTTAATATCTAGCACAGGAGGACATTTCTGAAGTACTAGATATAAATAAAATTCTCCACTGAATTACCTAGCTCTATTGAAAGAAACAAAATTTCAACAGCCTCGTTAGATACGTTATATAGAAAAACATCAATGTTGACTAATTATAGGAATGGGAAAACAAAGGCATAAAGACTAGCTCTAGGTTACTTCTGTCTGACGGAATACAATGCAGCAAAAATCAGTATCAATTTCATGCTTAACACTGCATGTAATCATGAGGTGCAGCCTTGTGCAACGATGCCGAGGCAAGTTTCCAGCCCTTTGCTCTGGAAACACAGACGCTATTCAGAGGAACCAAGTGTGGGTTGGAAAGGGATATTTCTGAGATGATGTGGGCTTGACAAACTCTGAACCAGCACAACCACCCTTACCTTACTGTCCGGCTGTTATAAAGATTTCTTTATCACACCTGAAGTTTCAGCTCTTTTATTGATGGATGCTGTAAAGCTTGTCAGAGAGACAGGCAAGTCCTCTTGTGGCAGGGTATGATGCCTTGCATGTGAAAGAGGCCTTGGTAGCTGTGCGGTGTTGTGAGATTTGTGATATCTGGCTTTAATTTCCCCCTGCATTTGACCTGCAGCCTCAGCCACACACACTGATGTGTTGTCTGGTGCACATGGTTTCCTAGGTCTATATAATATATAGCTAAGGTCACAGTACGGAGCTGTTGTTGAAAAGTTAGAAAAGTCTGTGTATGTGTGTGTGTGTGTATCTGAGTTTGACTTACAAAGGTTTTTTTCCTCCAAAAAGTTTTAATTTCTTACGGATACCTTCGGAAACGTTCACAACGTAAGATGGAACAGGCACAAAGCTGTGAATAATGCACAGAACTGCTCATAAAAATAAGGCTTTGACACAACTTGAAACTTAGGACAGCCACATTTTTCGTCTGTATTCCAGGTTTTGGGGGGTTCTTGCAGCTTTTCACGGAAAAGCTCATGCCAACTATTCGCACTGTTGGAACAGGTGTCCTGGACTGCTGCCACTGACCCCCAAGCAAAGGAAGGGCAGTGGCGTGCTGGTGTGGGTGCACGTACCCTCTCGCAGGCTGACAAACTCAGAAAAACGCAACAAGCCTGGGATAAAGCCTGGCACAATTCTAGCACGCTTGGAAGCATCTAATTTTCCTGTATTTTAAGCCAGAAGACTCTCCCGGAATCAAAACTCTTGGAAACATCTTTTTAATCAAAGAAGTAAGATTTAATCTTTAATTCTTCACTCTTTTTTCCCTTCTCTCTGTAAAACCAGTAGGAAACCCCCCAGATATTTTTTGCAACTAAATCTAAATGCAACCACATATGAGCAGACCCAGAGAGTTTTACTAAAAACAAAGTAGGATGGCCATCTAATGTAGTATTTCTTTGTTGTAATCTTACGCATTTTTGTGTGACTGAAGGAAGGGGTTTCTAAATGGAGGGTCAAATTCAAGTTCTGGTGAAATCAGGGTGTAAATTCACACTCATGACAACGGGACCAGAATTTGCACCGAGTTCACTCTACCAAGAGGAAGAAAACTCTTCAGCTCAAACGTGTTTAAAGGAGACATTTAATTGACCCCCTGCCAGGATATCTCTAGGAAACGGGGAGATTTTGATTGTAGTTGCAGAAACATGTGGTTTAGATCTATATGCTAACGTCTGGATGACATTTACTGTCCTAGATGAAATCCCGAAACGTTTAAAAACATTAGGTTTAGCGGGTTGCTTCCAAACTGTGTGGTATTTTTTTTTTAATCATTCACTTTGCCGGGGTTTATCCCGGCAGGAGTGTGGAATGCCAAAGGCCCAGATGGGACCTCTCTTAAGAGCCAAACCACCGCTTCTCACCGAGCAGCTCCTTTGCCTTGGGTAGGAGCGGACTCGGGGGTGCGTAAACGGCTACTGACGGACCTCCATGTACTCTGCCTGGTTAAAGCAACATTTTTATTCTCAATTAAACTTTTAAGCGCTCCTTTCGCTGGCCGTGAGGGAGCTCTCCGGGCGCAACGCTTCGGCCCGAGCAGCCCTTCCCGCCGCCCCTTGTCGCTTCCCCGCCCCGCCGGGCTCCACGGAGGCAGGGAGGGGGTGGAGGACCCCGCTCCCTTTCGGAGCAGCACTTTTTGGGCGGAGCGGCCCCGGTGCCTCCGCTCCGAGGGCGCGGCGGGACGAGCCTCCCGCGGCGGCGGGCGGGAGCGGGGCGCGGACGGGGCGGCGGCAGGAGCCGGGGAAGGAGGGGGCTGGCATCAGGCGCTGGGCAGCCACTGGCACGGGAGCTCCCCCCTCGCCTCGCCTCGCCTCGCCTCCCGCGGCGGGGGATAAAGGCACCTAGTCCGGCCCTTCGCGCCGCCGGAGCGCGGAGGCGGCGGGCAGCGGCGGCGGCAGAGCGGGCGTGCGGGGGCCGGGCTGGGCCCCGCCGCGCAGCC
>VZSC01013921.1:10237-96184 GCA_013398225.1 Steatornis caripensis | reverse complement strand
AAAACAATAGCTGAGCCTTAGAACCAGGCTAGGAAAGATTACTCCTGCAGGGCATGAATATCCTGGGCAATGACATCATATGGACATAAGTTCACTGCAGAAGCCATCCTGCCATTGCTGTTGCCCTTTGTGCTCACCTGTCTCATTCCTGTCTAGCCGGGCTGGCAGGCGCAGGTAGGGAGCCACTGCAGATCTGTATTCACTGTTGTCTGTTCCCTCTTGCAAAGGCTCAAGCAGTGGCAAGACACTGGGAAGTCTGGGTTGTACCTCTAAGTGACAGTGGCCACGTATCCAGTACTGGTCAAGTTAATTTACTGGTGTCTGAGTTATCCATCTGTAATTCAGGGTAATGATGTTTATCTTCCTCTGTAAGTTCTTATAGGACACATGGACAAGAAGTGCTACGTATGAGCTCAATATTCCTTTTCAAGCAAAGCACTGGCAATACAGGCTGTATGTTGCCCATCAGCTTTTACACCTTTGAAGCAAAACATGACAAAACTAGCATTATAAACTACTTGGCTCTCCAGGGCATGAAGCCCATTCTGGAAGGTGAGGAATAGGTAACCGGAGAAAGGCACAGTGGCTGCCCTGGCCTCTTCCACTGCTACTGCTGTGATTGCGCCTGCCATCGTCTCTCCTGTCCCTAGTAATGATGGCTGCAGCAAGAATGGGGGCAGGGACCACAGCTGCAGCAGCAGACAGGGTTGTCATTAAAACTCATTCATTTTGAACTCCTTTTGGAGGGAGGAATGTGGATCCTATCAAATAAAATACCCACACTGAATATTGGGAGAGAGATAACTGGTTACTCAGACAGCAAACAAAGCATCTCTTAGCCCAACATCTCTTAGCTCTTTGAAACGATCAAGATGCTTTCCATTTTGCAATTGTAGGATATGTTTCATACATTTAGAAAAGGAGCCCCGTGTCTCTTGAACTTTAACTACATGAAGCTCCTTGTATCCACGTATCTCTGCTGAGAAGTCTAACTACAAGGCTATGTCTAAAAAAGGACAATTATCTCTTCAAGTTAAGCGTTCAACATGTGACTCGTAGGGTCTTGGCCCCCACAACACAGACATGCCCTGTGGGAAATGTGGGCAGCCACAAGTGCTTTCAGGGAGGAGAAAGGAAGAAGCCTAAATACCAATCCCCTTTTTGGAAAGAGGTGATAAAGGCAGGGTAAATGTCATAATAGATGCCTAAATTTTCAAGCTAAAACGCAACAGTCTTCCTAGTATTTTAGGAAGCTCCTAGTCGAAGATGTTGTGGAAGTGAGGAGCAGTGGATGAAGGACCCAAAAGAATAGGAGACATTTAACGTTGTAGCATTCTTACGAAAATGAGAAACTTGCTTAGGCGCTGCTCAAATGTTTTTCTAAGTAAGAATACTGACTGTACAAAATAGCAGCAAAAGTAACAAAAAAATGGATAGCAAATGCTCTCTCTCCTGGCTCACTGTAAAGTAGGCAGAGTTCTGCAGCAGACAGCTGCCAGCTGGGCTAGACACAGGCAAAAGCACCCTCTGAAATGCTGCAGGTATTGGTCACCTCAGAGGAAACCACTATTAACGATTCACTCTCTCATTGGCTGAGATCAGAAAAACAAGGAAATCAAATCATCAGACTAATTTGCCACTCACTTAATCTAAGTAATTCTCTTCCAGAGAAGGAGCAAATATTATTAAATAGCCACCATAATATTTTCTAAAAGTGAGGCATTTCGGTGTTTCCATGGGAGCAAAGGAGAGCTTCCAAGTATTATACAAGACAACTAGAGCTAAGGATTGAGTTCAGTAAAACACTTGGACATTCGTGTGTATTTCAGTCCTTCTGCAGGGCCATTATGTCCAGTACTCCAAACACAGTGAGCGCAGTCAGGACAATGAAGAATTATATGCAGTAAATGATAAAAAGATACATTTCTGTTTCTTTACATGATCTCATTTCCCAAACCAAATTGTACTAGTTTTTTCAAAAGAAATGAGCAGGGATTAAGTCACATATCTCTCATAACCTAGTTCACTATGAAGCTGATGTCCAGAGGTTCAAGAATCCTAAATTCTGATATATGGTCATAGATGTTCTTTATTAAATTGATAGGTTTGAAGCTTATCAGTTAGCAACATGTTATTAAATTAAATTGAAGCTGGGAAAATGAGGCGAGAGCTCTGCCTTTGTTCTATTTTTTGGCTTTTGCATCTATTACGGCACATCCTCTGAAAAGCTATATTTTAAGTATGCCGAACTGGAGATGAGATGATCCAAAGCATCATGAAGGATCCCAGCTTGACACGCTCTTGCAACGCAAGATTTCCCATTAATGCTTGCTCCTCTGTCTCACAGAGATCATGGTGTGAGGCACAGTGTAATTAGACAATGGATGCTCATTTCTTCCCACATTATGACCCAAGTGCCTCAATACAGGCACTCAAAGCTGGAGGACACAAAGGTGGAACTCATCTCTGTGAATGTACCTACAGTGCAGGTGGGTCCATCTGAACAAGAAGACCAGAAGACTATTTATTCATTGATCGCAATGGCAGGTGGACAACTAGCTCAAATTAGTACACCTGTACTGCAGAAAGCTGTCTATACAGGTGCTATTGGTTTTATTGTCAGATCTCAGTACAGGCCTCCACGTCACTAGTTCAGGATTTTACTTTATTTCAGGGCAACTACAAAATGTTACCATCTAATAGCATCATATGAATTTGAATGGATGCTATCCCAATAGCTAACAAAGGGTGGCTCATATTGCAAAGGTTCTGCCAGCTGGCTGCCTTTGTTAGTCATGTCACAAGAAAGACCAAAACCAAAATAAGCCCAGAGATTCATTAACCTCCTCACATCCAGGTGACATCTCTGGCCTTACAAAGAGGGAATTATCTCTACATCTAATCTCTCCATGTGCCCCATCTGTGCATGTTGAGCCTTTTCAGTTTTCATCTCCTTTGTGCTTGAAGGTGGATTTGTGAGAAAATCCTTAATTAGGCAGAACTCTTGAGATAGTCAGATAATACAATCTTAAGTGTCAATGTACAACATAGCAAGATATATCTTATTACACAAAGAATCAGGACTGGAGAAAAAGTGTCAGGATAATACCTAAAATTCTTGCTGGAGAAAAAAGCAATAATAAGGAAAGCAAGAGTGGCATGTTAGGTATCTCTGTCACATACAGCACGTGAAGTCCTGCTTTCCTAAGAAACTGCACAACTATAGAAACTTTGAGAATATAATAAGTGTAAAATGGTTTGCACCTGATGCTATCAATGACTGTTTTCAACATGGGCAGAAGCAAAAAAAAAAAAAAAAAGGAAAAAAAAGGAAGCAATGATTCTGGTCAACAGCTTTCCCTCCCAAGTGTTTAAATGAAGAGTGAAACTCAAGTGGAAAAATGGAAAAAACAGATTTGACTTCTTTGATGAAAAGTGTCCTTTTTCCACTGAATCTGTCAGGTTCATGTAAAATAAATAAACAAACTCTGTGTGCCTCCAAGTCCGTGTACCCCGTGGTCCGTGTGGGGTGACCAGGGGTGTCTCTGGCTTCCCATTTCCCTGGTGTAGGGAAAACAGAGAGCGTGAGCCACAGGCCCCAGGACCCCCCTCAGCACTCCAGCTCCTGCTGGGAAGACACTCTGGTTTGACAGTATTAACTCTGCATGTACCAACATGATTGAGTTCCAGAGTGTATCTTTCCATTACAATTTTTACACTCTCCTGGAGGCAAGGATACAAGGGAGCACAGAGACACACTGGGACACTTGCACTTGGCATCCTCCTCCATGGACCCAGGAGAAGGCTACAAGCAGGAGTCACCTGCAGTCACCGCTGCTGAGCCGGCAGCAGGGCACAGGGTTCACGCTTTCCTGCACTCCTCCAGCACCAGGTTAGCAGGCTCCAGGTAACCAGGCAGGCTGTCCCCCCACCCTGGGATTATGCTGGTGTACCTTCAAGCGAGATCTTCCAGGTCACCAATGCACGTACCCATCCTCCCTTGCCTCTGTGTGGGCCTGGAGGGAATCTGGGTCTCTTTTGGGAGACAAGTGGTTAAAATCCTTTTCCACACTTTGCTAGCTGAGATGGGAACATTTCCAAAAATGGGGGCTGAACTTCTTCAACCATGAGAAGCCAGGTCACGGAGGGATAGGTCCATAAAGCAGAAAAATGTCTTGGAGATGAGATGAGAACTAATAGGAGTTTCTTTCTGTTTTTTTTTCATAGCACATGTGGTAGCTGAGACTCCTTTCATTGAACTTGTTAGCAGGAGCCTGGAAATACAGCTGCAGTAGGCCTGTCTCTTTATGTCTGGTGTTTTATGGGAGAACGACATTTTTTCTGGTTCAAAACATAGCCGTAACACACAGTCTCGCTGAGCTCTGTGCTTGACCTGGCACTGTGGTAGTACCACCAATTTCTCATGTTAAGAGCTGACTAAAAATGAGTCAGTATGTCTACGCATATTTTGACTTTAACCTTTTTTTACCAGGTCTAATCATGGCACTTTCAATGTAAGATTTAAACCTTCACTGGTGATGATAGAGATTTATCATAGAATAATTTGTTAAGACAATAATATAAGCAGTTTATTTATTAATATTCTCCTTTAGTGTTAGTGGTTTATGACTAACCACATATTAGCAGTTTGGTTGCTTTTTCCTTTATTTAGGTCTCTCCAACTTGATCTGGGAGTATAATTTCCAGCAGGTTTGGAAATGTTCCTCTAACAAAACTGTAAGATAAAATAGCTGGTGTTTTAGCTGGTATGAATCTTCAAGCTCAGATGCCTGCTTTCATTTCACTGAAAAAGCCAGAGCAAACGAACATACTGCTAATGATAATATATGCCAAACATTTGGATTAATCAGTTATAAAACATAAATATTTTAAAATGCACTTTCTTCAGAGACTGACTTATGGGTATTACACAGCAGAAAGAGGGTGCTCGTTTTTCAAAATTGAATTAATCTGAAATGCAGAGCATTTGAAACTGTTCGTTCATTGTCTTAATCTTCTTAACTTGAAGTTCTTTTCTGTCTTGCAATCGTGTCCTAAGCATGGCAGAATACTTCCATTATATTACAGAATTATTTCCCAAGCATAATACAATGATCTTTATGTGTATCTGTCATGTAAATTATAGAATCCTGTGTGTATTGGAGATATCAATTACAAGAACTGAGCCATGCAAGCACGCCTTCAATTAATTTACCTTTGATCTTTTGTGTAACTATGTTTGTCATCAGAAAGAATTAATGTCTTCATTTCAGCCCTTTTCAATGAAAGCATTTGCACAAAGAAGCAAGCTCACTCACGAGACAGACCCAGCTCTGCCGTATCTCATAGGCACCCTTGTCTGCCTTCACTGAGTATCTCAATGTTACCTTCAATGAGTCAACAGCAGTGAAACGATGTGAAAACACGGTCTTTGTCACAAAAGGAAATGGCAGCAATTCTGTTGCTTTAATGTGGGAGAAGAAACATGTGAGACAGGAATAACACCAGCTCTGACACTTCTGTGTTACCTCAAGCACTAGANGAGTCAACAGCAGTGAAACGATGTGAAAACACGGTCTTTGTCACAAAAGGAAATGGCTGCAATTCTGTTGCTTTAATGTGGGAGAAGAAACATGTGAGACAGGAATAACACCAGCTCTGACACTTCTGCGTTACCTCAAGCACTAGAGAAGGCCAGCACACAGCTCCTCCCTGCAGCAGGCTGTATGTGAGGAGCCAGCTCTAGTGCTTCTGGCTTCTCAGTCTATGCTATTTTGATTCCAGGCAGCTTGTGTACCTTTGGAGAGTAATACTAACCCACTAAAGCCATGGCTTTATGTAGCAGTCCCCTAGGCTCCCAAGACAGGCATCTGCCACGTCTCTGGGCAGGCCATCCCAGCGCAGATCATGGCTGTTTCTCCTCTGCTGGGAGTGTGGCAATCTTGAGACGAGCTGGGTTTCATCCTCTCTGCAACCGCCCTTTGAAGGATGGCAGGCTGCTACTGGAGCATCCTCTTTGCCAAAAGAAGCAAATTCACTCCCTCAGCCTCTCCTCACACCACTGAGTACCTTGGCAGCCTGGCACCAGAACCTCCCTAGTTCCTCCACATCCCTCTTGAGCAGGGGGCCCAAAATGGGACAGTATTCCTGCTGTAGCCCTACCTGAGCTTGATCTGCAGACCACTCTTCCTAATGTAACCCAGTTCCCAATTTCTGTTTGTTCCCAGTCAGAGTGTGCTGTTGGTTCGTGCTGGCCTGGACATTCCCTGTATGCACAGGTCCTTTCAGGGCAGGGCTGGCTGCCCCAGGCATCATTCTGCATGGCTCCCTGTTGAACTTGCCTTCTCCCTGCCAGGCTCATGGCAGCTCCCTTCCCCAGCAGGTTTAGGTAGCCATGATGGCATTTCCCAGAGACTGGAGCACGGCCATTTCATACACGTAAATTTGCTTTCCCTCCCAAACATCCAACGTGCCTCTGATATCTGACTCTTGCTAACCCCTGAGTTATTATTGGGGTTGCCACAGATCCCAGTTCGGTCAAGGTCAATGGCACCACTTTCCTGGCACAGGTAACAGTGTGTGCATGGTAGTGTCCTGGCACGGGACGGCTGACGAGGGCAGACGAAGTCTCTCTGCGGACCTGCTTGCCTCCTATCCTCCTTGGATGCAGCTGGGCTGTGCCACAGCACTGACACTGGAATGGGACCTCTGTACCTGCTGGTCTCTCTGCTTGCAGCAGAGTATACAGGGGACCTGTTGGGATACCCCAGGACAGGCACCCCCTGCTCTCCCTGGGGTGTTTGGGTGGCCCTACTCATCACCTGTGGCTTCTGTGAGAAGAGCAAAGGTGTTTTGTGCTGGGCAGCCTCTGAAGAGTTTTGTCTATGGCCACAAAGCAAGCATTAGGTACTTCAAAACACGTGGCTGACAGGGACGTGCCTTGGGAATGAGCTGAGGTCTAGTTCCTGTTGGGATCCTGCCAGGCTGGGGGTGCCTGTGGGTGCTGGTAGTGACGGTGTGAGCATGGGAGCGTGTGTGGGTACCAGCAAGCGGGAAGGAGAGGGATTACACCAAGTCAGCACTCAGCCCAGAAGCATTTCTCAGCACAGGCTCCCCCCTCGCCCCTGCCCCGCTACGGGATGCTGAACATGAGTAACTGGGGTGTGTAAAAGAGCACTGCAGCACTGGGAGGAAAGGTAAGTCCTTGCCAGAGATGTGCAGGAAGTTTGTGGCTATGCTGGAAACTAAATCGGTACAGTGCTTTAACTGTCAGACAATCTGCTTTCCAGAGAGCTAACCTATTGTTGGGAGAGAAAATGTCCGAGAAGCTACACATAAGCACTGAAGGGTATTCTTGATGTTTTTCCCCAGAGGTTGGTAATTTTATTTTTTATAAAATGCTGGCACTTGGAGGACAAAATTCTCTTTCTTCTGTTGTGTGCGCTCTCAGGGATAAGTAAAACTTAATTTTTGATAACCTGACAAAGAATTAAAGGGATGCAATATGTGCATTATTTTCATTTGTTCTCAGAGCTGTTCTCGAATGAGTGTCATCTGAAGTGATGCATTGGGTAAATATATAACTAGGAGGCCAAAGGGCTTTCCAGTCTATTGTGTACCTACAGCGAGCATAGCATGACAATTCATGCTTACCCACTGATCTCTGACACTTGTGATAAATCTGTGGCAGTGGCACGAAGCACAGCCTTCCCTTCTCCACTTCCAGTTTGATTGCCTCAGTGTTATCTTTTAAAGATGCTTTAAAGAATCTTTTAAAGAATGCCCTTTGGCGTGTTACTTTTTAGTGTAGTTATTTTTTTAGCCAGGCTTGGCTTAAGAACTGAATGATAGTATATGTCCAAATGCAGCATTTCACTTACTGGTTCCAACATGATGCATTTTTATGAGCCTTTGCTCGGCTATAGCTGTGAATTAATCACCAAATTTCAGTGCTTTTCTCAGCCATCTGAATCCAGGTGTGGTTTTATATGACCTTTTGTTTACCTTACATTTAACGGGGGAGTCATTTCCCTACCTAAATCCTGTATATCAGGACTATATCCGGTACATAGACCTCTTCCTGAAGATTGTTCCAAAACCAGCAAATCAATCTCACACAGTCTTCTGTATTAAATCAATTGGGGATTAAAGAAAAGATATGATATGAGACATTCAAGGATCGTGGAAATGCTCCTGGCTTCCTGCTGATGAGTGTCTGGAAGTTTGCTTTGGATGTCTCTTTTGGAGTGAAATTTGTGTACACACAGAGCTGTATTGCACAGTCCCCTCGCCAGCCAGGGTCCGTCAGGTCACATCGAGGCGATGGGGTGACACACTGCAACCAGCAGCTGGCAGCAGTCATGGATGAGACACAGCAGCATTAGTGCAATACTGAAATCAAGCAGATTTGTAGAGATCTGTAACAGAAATATTAAGATTGATATCAGTTAATTATGAATTGAAACGTTTGTATGAAAGCCGTAGATGAAACAGTAGAACAAAATTTAGGAGAGGTAAGATTAATAGCTCCGTGTGTATGATTTCATTCAAAGGAAGAGGAGGAACAAACTGACCTTAAGATAAGGTGACAAGAAGATGAAGAACAGGACTGGAGCCATAAAATAACCAGATAAGGAAAGCAAGACTTACGAGGGGTGAGTTGACATATTGAGGCAAAAGATCCCAAACAGCATCCACCTCTAAAGGGCACAAAAGCAAACCCACATCCCTTCTTGATTGCTAGCCCTGGACGTACATGTCTTAGTGCTTCTAAGCACATGTGTGTGAACATGCGAATGGGTAAAAGCCAACCTGGAGATTTTGTAAATAAATATCACCTTTTCCTTCCATAAGATGTCACACTGAATTTTATTATAGTTATTTGCTATTTGGCCTTGCTGAGATGTAGGACTAAAAAGCACTTAATGATGCAATAATTCTGCTTTCAGAAGGATCTTTCTCTGGGCCTATGTATGTCACATGTGAAGGTTTAGCAAGTTGGTAGGTGTCACCTCAAGGGTCTAGACACCATATCCCACTGAGTTTGGTACCTGTGATTTGAAATATTTGAAATAAGGTTTAAAAGACTTTTGGACAGTATCTGAATTGTGTGCTGGCTTACTGAATATTAAGGGTAATGAAAGCATCCTAATGTCAAAACAGGAACAGATACCATATCCAATCTTCCACAAAACCCAGGAACAAAACTATTTTAGACTTGAGAAATAACAAAGACATGTTGTCACCAGCCTTTCCAGTAATGTGCAACTGTTCTGTGTCAAATTTAATTCAATTTGACTAAGGCATGGGCCAAATTCTGATTTTGGCTAGTTATGTTCTAATTTTTCTGAAACCTGGAATGATTTTTGTCCCTCGGGTCCATTTTTTAGGCTTCTCTAAATTTATAATCAAATTGGAAATATTAGCAGGAAGTCTTTTAAATTAAGTAAGCCAGTTGAAGAATTAAAGTTACCGAAAAGGGAAGAATCTATGGATAAGAAAGAGATGGAGCAGGAAAATTTTGGGCCATGTGACTGAGCAATAAACTTGTACAATGGAAGAAGGCTCAAAGGAAATGGTCAAGGATGATGTACCTACGAACCTCAGGGGATAATGTAGGATGCGACTGACCACAGCTATTGCAAAGAAGCTGACTTCTTTGCAACAGGACTTCTTTGCGAAGGAGAGTGGCCTTTGTTTTAGATAAACAGCTATCAACAGTTGAATGGATCAGCTGGTAGTGTAAATGTTTCTCCTTACGAGTTCATTAGAAGAGTGTGAATGTCTCCCTGCTAGCCAGACCAGAATGCTGCAAGTAAATATGTGGCTTAGCCCAACATAGAGTATAAAAACTAGACAACTAGCAACAGTATTTTGAAGAGAGCAATGGGCTTGAGCTGGCTTCAACCCATGTATTCCTTCCCCAGGGTCATGACAGTGAGCATATTATGGAGACTGATAATGGGAATCACACTGGTATTGTGATTAAACTGTTTATTGCAATTGCTGTATATATCGGTATTGTGATTTCAATATATTTTCTACTACTCTGCTAAATCAGAAATCCCATGTAACATCAACTATCTTTAAATAGGTAAATTTGATACTAAACATTACACCCTTCACATGTGGAATACCTAAAAGAACCTGGTCAGAGGACTGGACTCTGACAGGCCATTCTTGTCTTCTCCCAGTACTGGGTTGCCCTGGAGATGCTGCTAATCTCTGAACAAGTGATAAGAAACAGTGTTTGCTTGCCAAAGCTGCAGTAACTTTGCTGTGAATGTGGTCCTGCACCCTCTGTCTCAGTAATCCTTGTGCATGGACCAAGTCAGAGAAATCATAATGTTCTTTCTAATGCCTATGATATGACTTTTAATGGGATTTTTTTGCTATTGTAATATTTCTTTGTGGTACCATTATTATTATTATTATTATTACTGTTGTTGTTGTTACAGCGCTTCTCTTTTCAAATTGATGACATTTAATGTTTGGGCTCTTGGGAANAAAAGACTTTTGGACAGTATCTGAATTGTGTGCTGGCTTACTGAATATTAAGGGTAATGAAAGCATCCTAATGTCAAAACAGGAACAGATACCATATCCAATCTTCCACAAAACCCAGGAACAAAACTATTTTAGACTTGAGAAATAACAAAGACATGTTGTCACCAGCCTTTCCAGTAATGTGCAACTGTTCTGTGTCAAATTTAATTCAATTTGACTAAGGCATGGGCCAAATTCTGATTTTGGCTAGTTATGTTCTAATTTTTCTGAAACCTGGAATGATTTTTGTCCCTCGGGTCCATTTTTTAGGCTTCTCTAAATTTATAATCAAATTGGAAATATTAGCAGGAAGTCTTTTAAATTAAGTAAGCCAGTTGAAGAATTAAAGTTACCGAAAAGGGAAGAATCTATGGATAAGAAAGAGATGGAGCAGGAAAATTTTGGGCCATGTGACTGAGCAATAAACTTGTACAATGGAAGAAGGCTCAAAGGAAATGGTCAAGGATGATGTACCTACGAACCTCAGGGGACAATGTAGGATGCGACTGACCACAGCTATTGCAAAGAAGCTGACTTCTTTGCAACAGGACTTCTTTGCGAAGGAGAGTGGCCTTTGTTTTAGATAAACAGCTATCAACAGTTGAATGGATCAGCTGGTAGTGTAAATGTTTCTCCTTACGAGTTCATTAGAAGAGTGTGAATGTCTCCCTGCTAGCCAGACCAGAATGCTGCAAGTAAATATGTGGCTTAGCCCAACATAGAGTATAAAAACTAGACAACTAGCAACAGTATTTTGAAGAGAGCAATGGGCTTGAGCTGGCTTCAACCCATGTATTCCTTCCCCAGGGTCATGACAGTGAGCATATTATGGAGACTGATAATGGGAATCACACTGGTATTGTGATTAAACTGTTTATTGCAATTGCTGTATATATCGGTATTGTGATTTCAATATATTTTCTACTACTCTGCTAAATCAGAAATCCCATGTAACATCAACTATCTTTAAATAGGTAAATTTGATACTAAACATTACACCCTTCACATGTGGAATACCTAAAAGAACCTGGTCAGAGGACTGGACTCTGACAGGCCATTCTTGTCTTCTCCCAGTACTGGGTTGCCCTGGAGATGCTGCTAATCTCTGAACAAGTGATAAGAAACAGTGTTTGCTTGCCAAAGCTGCAGTAACTTTGCTGTGAATGTGGTCCTGCACCCTCTGTCTCAGTAATCCTTGTGCATGGACCAAGTCAGAGAAATCATAATGTTCTTTCTAATGCCTATGATATGACTTTTAATGGGATTTTTTTGCTATTGTAATATTTCTTTGTGGTACCATTATTATTATTATTATTATTACTGTTGTTGTTGTTACAGCGCTTCTCTTTTCAAATTGATGACATTTAATGTTTGGGCTCTTGGGAAATCCTGGGACAGTAGATTTGGAGACGCCTGCTTCCTAAATTTTCTTGGTTGCTTTGAAAATTCCTTCTCATAAGTACACTAAAAGGAATTCTTCTGTCAAAAGTTTGCTGGAATACAATCAAACCCTTACTCCTGGGTATTTCTCCATATCCAGAGGTCAATGTCTCTTTTAAATTGATGGCAGAGATGGAGTGCTGCATAATTTTGTCTCAGTAGAGCTCATTGCATGCCGTTCATTGCAGTATTCCTTAGGTGAAGGGGCAGAGTTTTGCATTGTCTGATCTTGCACATTTCAGAACCAAAGAGATTCAAATAACATGTTTCTTTCTTCAAAGACTGTAGAAGAGGCTTACAAACCTTTCAGAATATATAGTATTTACTTTTTTATTCTTAGCACAGACTGCAATAAACATCATGCACCAAAGTGTTATGAGTTTTTCAGTTCCAGTGATGAGGTGCGTGACTCCCATAACCTCATGGAGTATTAAAAGGATCTGTCAGTGGAAGGCATAGGGGCTGTTTTCCTCTGTCTGTGGCTCCTTTATAACCAATTCCCTGTTCAGTGGGGATAAATTAGAGAGAAAAGGCTATTTTCAATACTGTTTTCATAAAACCTCTCAGTCATTCTACCTCTGGGCCAAATTATGACTCCCAGTTACACTATATCTTTGCAATAGCAATAAAGTCAGTGGCCTCTTCCTCTCCATTTTTCTCTTTAGTGTAATATGTAAAAACTGGGATAGAGATCGCTGAATTGAATCAGGTTTTTGTATGCATAAGTCTAAGGGTCATTTTTCTTTCCTTACATTTTTTAAAAGTGAGTTTCCTTTAGAAACAGCAATCCAGTAGTCCCAATTGAACCAGCACCATTTGACAAATTACAAATGCCATGAAAGCAAGTCATAATCCACTAGGGAACTCCCCTCTACTCCCTGCCGTAAGGATATTTATAGCTAGACATAAAAAATGCCTACACAAAAAGAAGATATAAATGGCAAATGATAAACAAGTGCTCAAGAACTGAAAGTCAGTAGAAATTTTTAGATGACCCCAAATGATTTCCTATTTTTTAAAAGAACGCTCTGTCCATCTCATGACTTGACTAAGGTAAGATGAAATAAAGAATGAGGCAAGCACTCTTATGGCACTTGTCAAAAACGAGGAAAGGAATGTGTGTGAACTTTCAGGGAGTTTTGCCATTAAGAATTAACAGCTCTTATTTAAAATAAGTCAGTCATGAGGGGAGGGTGGAAATTTATGACCTACAGATATCTGCCTGGGAGGGATGCAAGTGGGAAATGGGCTGCACGTCACAACTGCTGGTACAGAAAGCACTGTAGAACACTGAATTTAGTGATATCTATGCTCTCATGCTGTTTTTGTTAACAAGGATAAATAGATACTCCCTGTGTTGTTTGTAGTGTCTAGTGGCAATGCGAACCAGGGACCCATCTGTCTTGCAATATCTGATAAGTTTTAGACACCCTGGGAAGGCTCAGAGGCAGACATTTGTGTGCATGGGAAAACTGCAATACTTAGTGTAAAACCTTTAGATGTACAAAGATTTAGATATTAACAGCTAAGCGCTTGATTCAGAGATCAGTCCCTTACTATAAGATAGTGTAGGAGGAAAGAAAATCTCAGCGGTCGGGTTGCCTCCTCCTGTCTTGAGCAGCTAGTGACACAGAAATGGAAAGAGGAAGGAGGAGAAGGAGGGACATTTGTTACCGCAGCAGTGCATGAGAAGGGAAGGGTAGCAGTAGAAGGGTGCAATCTTGAAAGGGCACTGGTTCCCCCTGTGCCAGGTGTGTCAAATATTGGGGTGAACTGAGCTTGTACCCAGTGGATGTAGCATTACCCAGGGCACAGGGTCAGCATGACAGCAAATGTTTTTACACTGTGCTTGGAAATGAAGAGTCTGCTATGTGCATTTTAAGGGCACGTTACAGAAATCAGTGCAATTTGTTGGTGCTGTACAGCACTGAGCTGAGGGCCACACGGCGGGCAGTGCTGTGCAACACAGACTACAGCCTGATACTGGGACTATGGCGGGGATGGACAGATCTGCCACCTCTAGAGGGTCTCAGGCTCTGAGGATGCCCCTGCCAGCCCTAGTCCTAATATAAGACTTCATTTCTCCACTAGCTTCTACCTCCTACTGCCTCCTATGATGCTGGATCCTGGTGCAGTACCAAACATTTGAGGCAGGGGCTAGTGGGAGAGAGTTGGCTGTGTCCTCTTTGGGTTTTCCTCAGTAAAACTGAGTCTTCTCTGCAAGACAGGAAAGGCATTCACCAGCAAATGACTCGGGGTACAGGTGTCACTGGGAAGCAGTGAAGATCTTCTGAGAATTACCTGCTCTGTTCACTATTGGCACACCAGCTGTGGGCACATCAAATGGTGAAGGGCTGGAGATATGTACAGGTGTGAAAGTGGGGGAAACTCCCACATGACAGTGCTTTGCAACAGCAGGTTGTGTGGCTACTGGCTCGCTGCAGAGGTAAGTGAAGCTTACATGGTCCCTGCTTAACAGAAGCAGCCTTTGGGTTATGAAATAGCCTTTTCAGGGTCCTCACATGAGTGAAGAGCCTTGAAGGAATAAGCCTATCCAAATCAGTGTGAGACTTCAAGAGTAATCAATCTACTTTTGAAGCTGGACATCTAAGCAAACCTAAAAGCCCTGCTCTTTTTAGCTCACTGCTGTATTTATTTTTTTTTCCAGTTGAGTTTGGCTTTTAATGTAAATATTAAATTAACTACTCTCCCTAATTTCTTAGGTCATGACTGGTAATAGGAAGAAGACTTCAGCACAAACATGAACTTTGTAAACTCTTACCATGAGCTCTCCCTCTACTCTTCACCCCAGGGACAATTCATCTGTGACTTATGAGTACAGTTCTCAGCAGACAGCTAATTTGTTCTATAAACAAACTGATTTCTATTCCCTTGGAAAAAAACCCCAACAAATAGATGTACAATCTATGAAATCAATGTTCCAATCCAAAGGAGAAGCAAACAGTCAACACTTGGCATCTGGATTGGTTTTCTTTACTTTTATGCACTCTTGATGACATCTCTGCAAATCACCAGCTGTTTCAATGAAAGGCTGTGAACTGGGATTTTCCCATGAAGGCAAATGAAACAGTTAAATTTGCATTTGAGAATCCAGGAGAGTTACAGCTTATCTTAGAGCTACATTTTTATCTATTCTAGTCAGTGGGAATGTTAGGAAAAATGCATGAGTCGTATTTTTCACATAAATAAAAGCCAGGATTTAGCCTGACTATATGAAACCCAATAGAATAATTATTTTATCAATGACTACAGCGACGAAAGTTTCCTGCCCTGAAGTCCTCCCAAGCTACAATGACTCGTAAATCCTATTTTGACCCGGGACTTGGAATTCCTCCTCACATTCTGCCACCTGCCCAAGGACTACAAACTGGCATTCAGTGGAACCCTTCGTAGGTGAGGTATGTCAGATAATCCCCACAAAGTCATCCATGGCACTCCACTAGCCATTTGGCTATCAAGGCTGTAGGCACCCCATAGTTTCTAGGAAGGCTCAGAGGTGCTGGCTTGTGAGGTGCACCCTTCCAGAACTGCTTCCACCCTGCTTACTAACTACAATGATTTTCAGTATCATAGATATTCCCCTGAACAGTATTTCTAATCCCTCAATTTGTCATAATATGATCATGCTGTTATAATATTATAATGTGATAATGATGTAATATTTGATACAAGATTGAGCCTGCTGAGGCAGATGAGCTGATTTTCTTCGACAGGGAACTTTATTGATGTTTTAGGCCCACTACTACGCTATGCTGTTGACAGTGAAGCATAATCCTAAACAAGTTTTTGTTTAATTCATAAAAAAGTCTATGGAAAAAAGATTTTGTCAGATTTGTAATTATGTTTTGGCAAAGATTAGCTAAATGTAGAAATAATACCCCATGGAAGACGATGAATCATCACACACTCACGATCATCTGTATAGTAACCTAAGGGGTTTAACCCAGTTCTTTGCTCCACAGGCCCTGCCATGACTCAACACCTCCACCTGAAAGGCTGCATTGAGATCTTGGTCTTTGTCCCAGGACCACACTGTACAATTCAGTGGAAGTGACAGGATGTGATTTGTCCTATGTAATCTCTCATGCACCCTGCAATGAACTGGAAGTTTCCAGGGTTGTAGTCCACCCCAAGCCCAGCAGCGCATTTCTTACCCAGGAGGGGCATTACAGCTTGCCTTAGAGCACAGATCAGGACCTCTCAGTACAGAGGACTGGTTGCAGTACTCTAGGTCTTCCATAGCAGTCAAGGGGTGAGACACTTAATTTGGTTGCGAACAGACTTTGCCCAGAAGATGGCTTAATGTTCAGGATTTGGCACAGCTCCAGAAAGTCTTAAGCTCCTGTATGTTTCTGAGACGTGTAACATGAAATGGAGGAACAGATTTCTGCACTGCCCTATAAAGAGCCTGGGTGTTTTGTTCGCTTTCTAGGATATCCTGCAAAGAAAATATCATGTCTGCAAATGTGCTGCTTAGGAACATATTGTGGATCACAGCTTCTGCCCAGCCTGTGTTTGATGACAGAAGTAAATTACAGAGACTTGTAGATATGAGCCAGTCTGAAGATTCAGATATTCAGTTCACAGTCATAGGTCTGAAGACCAAGACAGAGTATGGTCCATTAGAGGAGAAGGTGATTCTGAGCATTTGGAGACACTGCTGCACATTTTGAGCTACAAGTTGCAGAGCCAGATGCAGATAAAAAACCCTTGCACAGTGAAAAGTTTTGGCCCATAGTGAGGAACATACATTGATAGGAGCTAGCGACAGGCCAGTGATATCCAGATTTACCGTCTCCTCTCTTAAATCTTTCCATTACTGGATGAGAACTCTGTAGGTACTTTTCAAAGACTCTGGCTATAAATATATCATGTTGTAGACAAAAAAAAATAGGCCATGAGATACTGGATTTTCCATATGTGAAAGCTCAAGAGGAGTCAGGAGGAAAGATGGAATGTTTTCCTGCTAATAAACTGGACATACTTTAATCAATATTGGGTTTTTCATCAAAGAGGAGACATCAAATCTTATTTAGATTTGTTTTGAATTATGCTGGCACAGTCTGGCCTTGAGAAAAGTTGACAGATGAAAAACTCCCTTCTCTATTGGCATGAAACAAACCTCTCAGGATTTTTATGCAATGGGAATGGCATAGACTATCTAGATCTTAATTGCATGCCACTGTGTATTTGTTATGAGATTAGAAAAATAGACAGATAGAAGGATAGATAGAAGAAAGAAAGAAAGAAAGAAAGAAAGAAAGAAAGAAAGAAAGAAAGAAAGAGAAAGAAAGAAAGGAAGAAAGAAAGGAAGAAAGAAAGGAAGAAAGAAAGGAAGAAAGAAAGAGGAAGAAAGAAAGAAAAAGGAAGGAAGGAAAGAAGGAAGGAAGGAAGGAAGGGAGGGAGGGAGGGAGGAAGGAGCAGGCAAATTATCTGCTAGCCTCTGTTTTCAGTCAGTTGCATGACATTTAAGGAGATATTTTCATAGGACAGAGAAAATCCTATTTGCAGGTATACTTACAACTATAAAAGTACAAAATGGTGAATTTACTCAGTAGGTTACCATTCATTTTTCTGCTGTTTCATGAAACTGACCCCAAGTAGCAGATCTGAGCAGGAGGGTCGTAATTTCTAGAAGACAAGAGAGCTGACTAGGGAGGGCCCCTCAGACGAAGTCTTGCATTGTTAGGAGTATTAATAACCAATCCTTTGTAAAGGGAGATTCCTGCTGTCATCCTGAGAAGAAAGATGCCTATGCCGACCCATCTTACTGCATGTTAGGACTCAGGATTTCCAAATAGCAAAGCAAAGCAAAGCACAGCAAAGCTACAGTTCTTGGGAAGCTGATGTTATGACAGTCACAAAGTCTGTTTCTTTAGAAAGAGAGAGTTAATTTTCCTTTATTGCCCTGCTTTATACATGTCAGATAGATACCTTTGAGGCATGGGGACTAAAACATAGCTGTTGAGCTGCTTTTATTTGGCTCTTGCAGAGCATCCCATGCCTCAGCAGCAAACAGGGAAATCTCTGTGGGTCTAACATTTTTGTCCGCTGGAGAAGGGCTTTTTATACTCCATTTGATGATTCAAAACCAGTACTTTTTTTGGTTTTTTTCAAATACGAATTCAATTACTACTTAGCCAAAATTCAGTCATCAGACCAATAGCCAACTGGTCCAGTAATTCTCCTCAGAATCTTTTACTAGCTGCTTTTAAAAGCATTCATGTTCTACTTGGGCTTTTTATGAGTTGTGCCACTTCTTCAGGACCCCAATTTGCAATTAGTCTCAAGGATATTTCCTTTTAAGGTATTGAGGCTATTTCTGAAATGGCTGCTGCTAAATCACGTGAAGCAGAACACAGCACAGCCTTTTTCAGTTGCAGGGAGTACGGGACAGGGCACTTTAAGAGGTCATTTTCCTCTTCACTTTAGCTGCTCGTGTTTTCTTTCAAAGTTTTTAAAAAGGGTCTGCTGCTACATGCTCTCATTTTACAGCCGGCATTTGCTTTTTTTTCCTAAGTATGTACCGCAGCCCCAATGAGGAGAAAAAAAAGCCCTGTGCTTAATCAAAATGCATCTGCTATGGAATATTTCAGTCCTATACTGAGGATCCATAGTACATCATGGTAGCCCCCACGTAGAAAGCAAGATGCTACCTATATATAACCATCTTATCAGGTCTGCAAACTATACCTCATTCCAAGTGGTTTAAAGCAGAACTATATACGCTGAGTTTCATGGATTGGCCTTTTTATCCCAACAGGATACACATGATTTCCTGTCCTTGTGGCGTGTGGACTTAGCAAATGCTTTCTCAATGTAATTCCTTTCAAAAGCAGAATCCATCAAATAAGCTATAACAGCACAAATTATCCTATTGCTTACAATTAATTCTCAATCAGTATGAGCAATAGGTAAACATTCCACAAAACTGGGATTTACCAAGAAATTCTTAATGCTGAGGTTGTCAACAACTGCATCACTGCACACAGATCATGGTTTCAGTTGTTCAGTAGTACAAAATATTCCTTTCGGTTTTCCTTTTAAAATAAAGTTGCATCTATTGCTGTTGCTGGACCCCGTGAGAATCAGAGAAAAATGCAGATACTACCTCTATTGATTCTCCAAAGTTTTGGGAGCAATTATTGAATGCTTCCGTGGCACTCTTGTGGTATAAACAAAATCCTGAGAAAACAGTCCTTGTTGTCCCTAACAATGAAGGAAGCCATACATTTGACTTTGTAGGGCTAGTCCTCCTAGGGTACAAGCTCAGACTTGCCTGGGGGCATTGCCATGCAGTGGGACATGCTGGTCTACACTGGAAGGAGAACTGTGGGAAGGTTCCTGCGTCTGACTGTGCCCTGTCGCAGCTCACATGGCCTCATATGACGTTTGAGCATGCTTTGGCAGGCACCATGCCCAGCCAGGCCTTGCAGGCAGGTGCCCCCTTTGCTGGTGCAGGCAGATTGCCAGCATTGCTGCAGCTTTGAAGACTCTCCAGCACTCAGAAGAGGTTTGGACTAGACATCCTTCAGGAGTCGATCCCAACCCCTGTTTTTCTGCAATTGTAGGAGCTGGGTCTTTTCATACTCCCTGGTCTCAATGCCTGTCAAACTGAATTATTAGCATGGACATACCTATGGGGCCTATGCGGTAGTCTAGAAACTGGATGGGCATTTTTCCCAACAGTTGTCCATTTTCAGGATATTCCCCTTAAACTGGTGGAGGTCATTCCTCCTGACAGTATCCATCTGTCTTTTTTAGACCTGCTGATATAAACTCTAGGATGTATTAGGCCTGCTGAGATCTTGCTTGTGAGTCCCCCCAAACAGCTGTGGAGAAGGCGGCTGTGCTTTCCAACACATTGCATGGGGAGCATGGAGGCAGTGGCACAGTCCAGGCAAGAGTCTCACAACCCATGCAGCAGTCTGTATATTGCCAAGTGAGCCTTAGCAACAGTGAAATGGTATTAAAATATTTGTAATACCAGAATACATGTAATTGTCTTTGGCAGGCTTTCAAGACATGCAGGCTGTTACCATCAGTAAATTTGCATACTGAAACCTCACAACCAAAGGAAAATGGGTCTAGAAAGAGTTGCTCAAGGTTCCTCTCAGTGCTCATATTAATAAAGATTATACTTTAGTCTAACTTACCTCACAAAGAACTTGAATGTATTTTAGCAATTCAACACTTTGTGGATTTACCCTGCTCTCATGGTTGCGGGAATGCACTTTCTTCCTGGCAGAAGGTCCTAACCCCCTCTTTGTTTGGGAAACAAAACAAGTGTCTTCAAGTTCCATGCGTCTGGTAGAGATGTAGATTTTTGTTCTCTAAAAAGTTTATTTTTATATTTTCTCTTCAAAATGCCAGTGATCGTAGATTTTAAACAGTCTAGGTCCTTTTCACTATAAACTGTACTAATCCATGTTCCCAGACTGTTTTTCTGTGGTTGTATAGTTACACATATCCTTCTGCCTTTTTTTCTCACGCTGTGGTAAAGTAGGAAAATAGGTTTCCATTCAAAATGTCAACAATGTGAAAAAAAAGGGGACCCATTAAGAATATGTTTTTGCTCAGACAGTCCTAAAGTTAACTGGGAGGGAAGCAAATTTCTACATGTCCAATATTGTATTCCTTGGTTTTCTTTAAAAAATATATGTTTTTTTAAAATTGTAATAACAGTTTCTTCACCAGCTTGAAGTTTGTAATACAAGGCAGATAGCACTAGGCAATGGAGCACTGCAAAGGCAAAAAAAAAAAACAACCTTTCATGTTTTCTAGCTTCCTAACAAATACTGAATTCTACACCTGCTTTTTCCATTGAGAGATGGCCAACGCAGACTAGCCAATAGTACACTATGAGAGTTTTACTCAAGAACTCTATCCCTAAATGTCTTAACAAAACTGAACAGATACTCTTTGCCCTTAAATTACTAACATTTTTTCTACTTCTGATTTTGTTATGGTTTAGGCTCATAGCAAAACAAATAAGATGGACACTTTCTTCTTTGTGCTTCACATAATAGTAAAGACTGTACTTTAGTGCTTTAGGATCTTGAATTTGGAACATAAACCAAAGACGGTGGAACACAGAGAAAAGCTTAATACTATTTACAGCAGTTTCTTTCATATTTGTAATTTTTGACAATGCAAGAGTTTTTTAACCGAAGTTCAACCCGTTCATCAGCTGCCCGAGCTGCACTTACATACCTGTGGATCAAGAATACAGTCTACAAGTAAGACATTTCTGCAGCAGTTTGAGCTAGTTCATCTTGCACTCAAACATAAATGGTACTTGAATTTGTAAGCAGACTATGACTGTATCAAGTCTGGATAAATTCAAACCTCTCTATCCGAGCAACTTTTTCAGATCCAGAACTCCATAATAATGTTCACTGTGCAGAGATTTAAAAAGGTTTGTGATACAAGAAGATAATGTGTTTAGAACTACCTGAGCACTAACCTGGTAACACTGGTACACCAAATCAACTCTTCTTTAGGTCTGATCATCCCAAGTTCTTATGCAAACAGAATTTCTTCTTCCTGAATTTCTAAAGGGAGTGAGAAAGGGTGATGCGCATTTCCCTAAGGAGCCATCAGGACACAGCCAGCTTGAGGACTCACATCTGGGAGCTGGGAGATATTCTCACATCACACAGTCTAGTCATTACCATGGGTAGCCAATTCTGTACTTCTGCTTATTTAAACGACAAATAATTTGCTTTCCAAGGCTCTCATTTAACAGGTTTTACCCAGAGTTTTCAGAAAGCTTCTAATTTCCTTGGTAAATTTACTCTCTCAAACCCTGACTTATTTAGACACCTGTCAAATAATAAGTCTCCTTAAGAATTTTTTTCCCCCTGGAGAAGACAAACATTTTTCAATTTCATGTACGTTTCTTTTTACCAGCATAAAATACTTCTTCTTGTGGGGTGCAGAAGTGCTGACACATTAAGGACAGCATTTGACAGCTCTGGATGACAGTTTTCACATTTCGCAAAAATAATAGCAAGGCATCTACGGGCCTTCTAGCATGCGACACACAGCATACTTTCCCACAGTTTATGAGTTACCATGGTTCTGTTTTGTGTTCATCACCTCTGAAATCAAGCTGTGGATGCTCCCGTGGCTGGCTGCTGTCTTCCTGATCCCCTTGCCTGTGGTGTGCCTGTGGACGGGAGTTTCTGGGAAGGTTTCTGGCAGAATTTCCAGATGTTATGCAGCAGCAGAATTAAAAGATTTAGTGGTGTTTTCTTTCTCTGCTCTGTTCTTGTGCATGTGTGCATGCTGTGTGAGTGTGGGGTGTGGGTGTGTATACACATACACCTGAAGCATACGAACACAGTAAAGCTCAGTGGACTCCAGTGTTGCCAGAACTGCAGTGATTATCTTACTACGTATAAATAGCCTGCAAATAACAAAACATACAGAATAGAGTATTACAAACTTTCCAACTGAAAACAAAACCTTTACAACCCCTCACCTTATTCATCACCCAGTCCTCAACAGAAATGGGAATGAAAAACATTTGAACAAAATGTACCATCAGCATTTACATCTTTACAGAAATGCACGTAATTGTCGTCTTTTCCCTTCTATTGAAGCACCCATGCACGTTTCATGTGTTTTACATCTTACTACAAGTTTAGGACTAGCCTTCTTCCTTCCAGTGTTCTTCATCTCATTTAAGTCTTTTTGTTAATAAACAGAGGGAATGTTACCCTTGTCAACTGAACTTACCGTAATTTTTCAAGTAGCAATAAAATGCGTGGTAGTTTAAAAACATAATTGCAAAGTGATGTTTCTTGCAAAGTCTGTTAAGAGGAAATTTATCTGTCCTGGATGATTTACAAAAGACCACTGGCTTTCTTCATTATCAGGCAATTCCGTAAGCAAGACACAGACACTAGTTATTAAAGGGCATATGGCTAAACAGAAAAATGTGGGCACGCTCATTTACAGTTATAAAATAATTTGTATCTACTTCATGCCTGCAACTGCTGCTCTATCCAGGAAGCCATGGACTTTTTAGATTAAAAAAATAAAGTTTAAATTATGATGGTTTTATGTTTTTATTTTGTTGCAATTAAATTAAACCTTAACTTTACAGATTGCATCACCCCTCCCACCATATGCAATGCCAAAAAGAACTATTTTGGAACATGGTAATGAAATGAACCTTCCTCCAACAACACTCTTACACCAGCATACAATAGAGTATGTTCTCCTTTTCCTTTCAGACTACAAGTTTCCTTTCTTACAACTTCTAACCGCAAACATAAATATAAAGTATTGGTAAACGAGCCTCATGTTTTCTTCAGCTGTTGTGAGACTGGATTTTCACTGTCATCATGAGGGCTTGAATCTTTCTTTAAGAAAGGAAAATTGAGGTGCTTGAAGTTACAGGTGTCCTGAACATCTGGCAAAAGAAAACAGCCATTGATGTCAACAACACACTCCATGACAAAATGGTAGTGGTAAAGTGGTGGCATCTGGCAGTCCTGCAGCTGCTCCCTAATCACCCCTGCCGGTTACCTGGAGGGATCATTTTGTGCTTTGGGATTACACCACAAAGCTCACGTGAGCATCCTAATATGCCGTGCAGTGGCTGTGACAATTGCTTTTACATTTCCAATCAGCAGAAGACACACTAAAAAGATCCCTGCTTGGCTTCCATTACAGATGCAAGACACTTCCCACCAGCCCTGGAAGAGGATTCAAGGCCTTGTCAGACAAAGAAAAATGACAATTTACATGATTGGTAATTGATGAGATCTCTTTAAATTGCCAAAAGCATTTATTTCAATCCCCCATGTCTCGTAAGCTCACAGCTGTCTGCTTTCAGTTGTTTATTTCAAAATACACAATTTTAATTTCTATCAGAGTTCTTCTACAAATATTTCAGTTCTTACTTCTGCAAAGCCCTTTCTGCACTGCAATTTCTTCACAATATGCACATCACTTTATTGTTAAATCATTCCTCTCCAACTTTTCCTGCAGCCAACATCCATCCACATCTTTTATTAGGGCTGCATGCAGATTTTGGTGTTTGCCACATGTGCCTTAGTAATTTACACAACATTGCAATATTCTATCTATATTCTTCACATATTTAAGGGCCTTGATCTAAAATGTATTATCAGAGACGAGCTGTGAATGATACAGACTCATATCTGTCAGACTTTAAATGCTTAGACATTCACTCTTCCTACAGAAAGCCTTTATACAGCTACCCCAGTAACAAAAAGATAAATCGCCATCCTGTAGAAGTTTTCAAGTGATGATGCATTACTGCAGACACTTTTTATTATGTTACAGCTTGCATTAATTCCTCATTACCTTTCAATTTTTATTTTTACAAACATCTCTTTAGTTTAGAAATGTGTTGCAATCTATGTCACAAAGCATTAATTCTTCACGCTGTACTGAGAGGTTATCAGTCTTCTAGGTTACACCCATTAAAAAGCATGAGATTTTTGCAGACTCTTACGTTACACTTTATAGGGAAATGCCATGTACTAGATATTTTGGGGCCAAGCAGACAGAGCGTATTGTGAATGGATAACTGTAGTAACAATAAATGAACTTTCCAAATACACATCCGTGTGTGAGGTGGGGAGCATTACGGTTCATACCGGTGGTAGCCCAAAGCTACGTAATCCTGGGATAGGTACACCCCTGCTACAACGGTTAGTCTCTCTTGTAGGCAGTTTAACACCATAAAGTGAAGGTCTGGGAGGCAGAGGTATAAGTCAGCCTTTGCTATTTACACAAGCAACAAGCTCCTAAAGACTAATAGCATCCATTGGCATTGCTTAAGATACTGTCTACAGAGCATTATATTAACTCAGGAAAAACAACTGGGACTCTTTCTTCTATGTCTGTTAAACTCACTGTCAATTGTTTAACTCACTTTATCTGTTTAACTCACTGCCAAGGAGCCTCCAGAGAAGCTCATTTGGATCTGAAAACATCTTGAATGAGAAACAGTAGTATGTCATTTACCTGTAGTTTGTTCCAGTCCTCGACGCAGCTGCCTGTGCATTGCAGAACAATTCAACAGGTTGTGTCAGTCCATCCAGGCTCCATCGTCATGATTTTGGCTCTGCAGAGGGTTTTCTGCACCATTAAGGCCAACTTTCCTTTAGCAAAAAATGAAGAGGTTCTAGGGCTCCTGGGCACATCTCCACCTGCTTTACCCTTTAGACCTGATGCTGAAGTGTCCTTAGGTAAAAGGTCTATCACTGGTAGGACGCTCCTCAAACCACAGTTGGGTTTGGATAACCTGCCTGTCCACCTCATGAAGTCCAGATCAATGAAAACAAACAGACTTTGTTTTCAGACAAAATTTTGGTTTTCCACAGAAAGATGAAACTTGTGGTGAAAGTATTTAGAAATCCATTTTGCCACCAGGAGTCTGAAAACTCCCACCCCAGCCTCCTCTGGCTCTCCTGCAGTCACTGGTGGGAGCGGGCAACCTGAGGGGTGGTAGTGGTGCTAGGGGAGGCCCATGTGCCCATCATCATTGATGGGTCTTGGACTCAACCTTTCCATGGGTGCTGACCCTGCTAAAGCACCAGTACCCAGTTGACCCATACTGTTTCAGGGCCACAGAATGCTGAGAGAACAGAGACAAGCGGACCTGAAAGAGCAACACCGTGAGCTGTGTCAGTATTTGGACATCCTGAAGAGGAAGACTGTGTTTGCCTCAGTGTTCCAAAAAACGATCAGGCACTGGTTCTCCTTAGAAGCTGTCACCATTGCCTAGAGGAGGCCCAGAACGCCATTGCATTGGCACCACACTGTGGACATTTGCTACTACTGCAAAAGCATTTATGCTGTTGAGACATATTTTATCCTCAGGGGTAAAACATTTTTAAAATACACATTTATCCTATGGGATAAAATAATCCAGGAGTTCAGAAATGTCACCTTGAAGCTGCCACCTGACCCGCCTGTGGCAGGCAAGTGGGTACGTGACGTTTTAGGTGCCGGGCCTGGCAGGAGGTAGGAGGTTGGTGGCACCCTGTCATTACCCCTCTCCCCACAGAGTCAGACCAGCTGGAGTCCAAAGAGCGAAAGTCCGCTACACGAAAAATTAAGCGCTTCCTTCTCTCCCCAGTGGAGGAGCTTGGGCTGGCCCCATCCTGGGAGTGAGGCCTCACACTACAACCCTGGGCCTTGGCAGTGGCAGCCATCCCACACCAGGCCAGGCTGGGCTGCTGGTGCCCCATGTTCCCTCCTCTCACCTCTCTTCTGTGCCAGCACACATCAGTAACTGTCGTGGGTGAAAGCGCCTTTGCTTCCTATCAGTTAACGCCTGTGCCAACAGGTGTTCACCTTTTCATTCAGACTGGGGCAGAACAGAGAGATTTCTGGAAGTGTACCTGCAAAGATCTTCCTCACTTTTTCCAATATAAATATAGGCTTTAACGCATATCAATGAACAACTACATTCAGCACGATGTTTTTTTCTGTAGTGTAGCTTCACTGATGCTGAAATGTTAAAATGTGTTAAGAAGTTGTATCTTGAAACTGAAAGTTGCTGTTGCAGAGCACACTCCCATTTTTGGAGCAGGGCAAACATTTGCCATCAAGACCTATTTGGGATCCATGTTAGCCATTTTACAATTTTGAATATTTTGCTTTCCTGGATGAGTATACATGATCCCTTTCTAGCAAGAAAATGGAGGTAGGTGCTGGTAGGCCTTGGTTCTTTAATCCTTTATTTATTTTGCATGGTACACTGGGGGAAAAAAGTTCTGAGTGTGCATTAGCAGCCTTCCTGCCAGGCTAGCAAGGCTGTGTGAGGTGCAGCCAGGCTCTGCTAGCCTTGGTCTCTCCATCAGGGCCCAGGAGCTGGTGTCAGTCAGGGCCTTCAGCATCTGCACCTGAATCTGCAGCAACCTGAGCGTGTCAATTTGATTTTCACATATGTTGACTGTTCACAACCAACAAAACTCAGTATATCTAAAAACTTGGGCGCTTACTTGGGAATATAAATATGCATTCAGACACCAGACTAAGAAGGTTGCCTTGCTAGCTTGTATTAATAACTAAAGAATGTTAATAATGCTGATTTTTGTACTTTTTTGGTAAGATACTGTTCTTTATTCTCCAGTGTAAATTGCCACAATATGACACTCTTGACCACAGTATGATATAGGTAAGACAAAAGAAAAATAGGAGGAGAGAAGCAGCAGCTGACAAATCAAATCCCATCAAGGTCTAAACATTTCACCTACCCATATTTAGAGCTGATACGTCCCCCTTCTTTCCCCCTCTTCCTAGCAAAACACTCTCAAGGCAGCAGAGGGCCAATGGGCGCCTTGTTGTCTGTCTCTGTGGGGCTGGCAGATGAGAGCAGGCTCAGTGGCCACCGCAGAGGAAGAGGAAAGGAACAAAACCCCGAGCCAGAAGTTTCCAGAACTGTTGTTTGAAAGGCCTGTGAGCAACTGGCTTTCCAAGCAAAGATCTTCCCAATGATCCAAGAGAGCTCCTCACCATCCCTAGCATTTTCTGGGCACAGCTGGAATCATAATGATCCCTAGTTCTTATGCCATATGCAGATGCTCACCTGTTACCATATTCAGATATGCACTGGACCATGACTTTGGCTGTCCATATAATAACTTCCCACTCTCTGTAGTCTTTACGTATCTCACAAATAGCACATGTAAGTAGCATACTGATGTCATCCTGCACACTACCACCAAACAAGAAATCTATCAAGCACGAGCTGTTTATGAATTTCCTTTCTGTCTAAGGCTCGTCTTCCTTAGATTTCTGTTATTGGTACGATCACTACAAGAGAGTAATAGGCTCCTTAATGTCAAAGACTGAGCTTTTAAGATCAAAGTCTTTTCTTACTTCTCTAAAATGTATTAAAATGAGTTACTCATTGTTGAAGACTCTTGACAGTTTAAGAAATATCAATCTATTGTAATTAAACACCAGCTGGCTGCTTGTAATTTAGAAAAATGATAACTATCTGTTTCAGATCACATATTGTAACTAACTGTGATTCATGGGGTCTTTTTTAAACATCATTTTCCAATGACTGATCTTGCCAAGTGCTGCAAGAGCCTTTCTGTGAAACTGCAGGTATGTCAAACACTTAATGTTCATATATTCTGTACTAATTTCTGGTGGAGTAGATATTTTATCGATTGATGTATGTTCTATATGACTGAGATCTTATTTCCCATAGTTCCCATTTACTTTTGATATTATCCAAATATTGATTTAAGTAATGGACTCTAAGTAAGTACAACATTGTCCGCCAAGGTTGGTAACATCTGATTCACCAGTCAATCTGATATCACTGCATTTTACAGTGGGCAGATGGAAGTGCAACTAACATAAAAGGACATCTCAATGTATGTTGCTAAATGTATGAGCGTTGTCAAATGACTACTTGTTTTATCAATTTGTGAAGCATAAACTGAGGAATGAATTCTTGATACCTGAGCAATTGCTGATCAAGTTCAGAGAGAAAACATTGAGAAATTTCCTAGGATGCTGCTTTTCCTTTCTTGGTGGTTCCTTATGGTTAGAGGCTGTCTTTGCAAATTTGAATGAGTGAGTCACGGAGATTTTTTCAACAGCTGAATATTTTTTTACACAGACACTGAAAGTGTCTGGGTTGCTTTAAAAGTGAAAGCTAACTGTGTGGAAATAAGTGGGTTTAGAAAGTCGGTTAAACTACACCAAGTAAAATCTGCTTGTTCTTGAGTGCTTCCCTGCTCAGTCAGGTCATAGGAGCAGAAAACTAGACATGCACAGGTCCCATCTGCTCCAGCGCCCTGTTCTGAGCAATAGCAATGGTAGATCATTAGGATGAGTGAGAAGAGCAGGCAAACATGTAGTGATCTCTTCCCAATGTGATTCCACAGCTTCCCCCAGCCTGTAGCTCTTAGGCCTCTTCACTTGGTCTTATTATAATGCTTGATTTTCATCCTTTCACTTGTTGTCTCTTGCTAACGTGGTTATGTTCATTCAATGCACCTGGCTCATTTCAGCTCGCTGCCTCTGCCAGGCAACGCTCCCACGGACTAATAAACAAACAGTAGCAGGAAGAAGACAAGGAGGAAGGAGAAGGAGGAAAAGGTCTCATAACATAATGAGGAAAAGCTCTCAATTCTTAATTGTTTATTCAGAGCCCTTATAATAGGATTTAAATATTAAAGCTCATTACAATGATATTGATAGAAAGCTGCTTCACCAAAATCCTGCTCCCAAAGGAGTCTGTCAGTTACAGTGAAGTACAGGGAAAACATGCCCTGATTCATCTTCATGTTCTTGTTCCACTTCCAGACTATGCAAATAGTTATTATTGCTGAACCAAAATGCTAAAAACATTTTGGAGTGGGCTACAGAGAAAAATTATATGCAAACTATGATGAGCAGAAAGAAATAGTGGTATTTAGCTGAAGAACTGTAGTTTGCCTGTCTCCAGACTACTTACTGAATTGCTTCTTTCCCATTAAATACTGTCATTTGTTTCATATGGCTTAGTAATAATCTTTTATTTCTGTCTCTGTGTAAAATATTTATATAAATGCAAGACAAATCAATAAAGTTTTAGGTGATATTTCTTTGTTATTCTATAAACTACTTTATTTCTCTGTGACACACACTGAGATAAAGCTCTCTGCTGATATGGGAGATATTACACCTAAATCCAGAAAAGAATGGTCCCAACGACAAACTGGCTGAAATAACAGTTCATTACTGCTTGATTGTATTCCTTTTTACTCATTTTTTAAAAAATCATAAAACAGTAATAGCCAATAACAGTAAGTATTGTTCTCATATTGTAATTTTGGCAAGGTCCTGGCACAGTAAGGACGCCATGATCAAATAATGGAGGACACGTACCTGACCTGACAAAAGGAAAAAACAGTCTTTCCCCACCATTTCTTGTTAACTGTGTGATCCTGATTAAAGAATATTTGGAATAAAATTACTTGATGTTTTTGTTTGTAAGTTCTGCTTTCTTCCTTACACAGACAAACCTCATTTCAAAAATGTTTTGCTGCTTAAAGAAGAGCAAAGAGAATCTAAGAGTGCGGTCTGGAATAATTGCGTCAGTCATCAGGGAATAGACTCCTTCTGCTCTTCCCTCTGGAGATTGCCCTTAAAAGCTGCTTATAGTCCTAACCACTTCAGTAGAAGAAAGATGTAAGTACCCTGAAAGTAATGGAAAGAGCAACAGGGATTAAGGGGCTGCAGAGATTCATTTACAAAGAAATATTTTTAAAGCATTGTACTTCAGAAACAGATGATTTCATCCTGAGTGGAAGTGCTTTCCATAACCACCACCACTATAGTCACCCAGGGAAAACCACTTCTCTCACCGTCATCTGTAACCTGTAGGTGATCCTCCCATTAGGTTTTCATAATTATCTTTTTTTTTACTTTGCTGTATCTCTGAAGCGTGTAATATTTGTAGGCCATACACATCAAGGTGAATGACAAATTGCTGGAGCTACAGGGCAAAGTGTACACATGAAAATGTGCCTGACTATCTCAGGAACTGCCTGGTGCAGAGATTTATTAGACTGTGATACTGCCTCCCAAAGGAAGCAGTGTAAATTTTATAATTTAATATATTTTAAATAAGACCAGACAGTGCTTGAGGGAAGGTACTCCAGCTGTTTACATTTATGTAGTGTCCTTCACAGCTGGGTCTCAGACTGCTGAACCAATAACTACAAAATAAAATTATCAGTACTTACCCTGCAGGGAACCAGTATCTCTTTAGTCTTCTTTTAAGTGCCAAGATACAGACTGAGCAGTGAATTTCATAACTTAATTCAGAGCGCAGAGTTGCAGCATGTCCCTGTCTCCAAGTGACCTGAGTTAATAACTGAAGCAAAGCAAACATGGCATCCTGCTGCTCCAGACCTTAATGCGCTGCCCTCAGGAACATAACCAAGAGCGGATTAGCTGGAGACTGCTCTGTAGCCCTGGCTCAGGACTCTGAATGTGAATGAAGCAGACTGTGAAATCGGTATGTAATCTGAAGGCAAACCAATGTAAAACCAACAGGTCTAATGGTACATGTCTTGTAAAAGAAGAGCTGTTGTATTTTGACTGAAGATGCATCTTAGACAAAATGCAAAGCAGAAATATTGTAAATAAACATTACAGCTACATAGAACAAAGCCCAAACAAGTTCTTTTTAGGGTTACATCTCTTTTCCCGAGAAATTAGCTCAGCACTGAGTGGTTTTGTAGGTAGTGAAGAAGGACTTTTTAGAAACGGAGATATGCATCAAAAATCTGAGAATCATAACCAAAAAAACATTTTCTTCTTGGTGATGTAGGCAGTGAAACATGGCTGAACTACAGGAGAAGGGACCACCTTTGGGGTTTTTTGAATGATATAATGAATCTACCATTTGACTTTGACCGGTATCACTTCAGGTTCATCTTAGCCTGAATGCAAGTACCTCACCAGAGCACAAGGTGAATTCTACAGACTGCTTTATAATCCAATAACTATGGGGAGTCTGCAATAGGCAATCTCCAACATACAGAGGCTTAGTAAACATGCCATGATTACAGGTAATGAGAGTTGGTCCTTGTTTAGACATGTTAAAAGTGTATGAAGAGCTAAAGAAAATAATTGTTTCTGTACTATGGTACTAGTGTTGGTCTCCAGGTGCTGGTCTTCTGTTGCTTTTCCTCATGCAGAAGACTGGGACCAAACTGAGGAGAAAAGAGCAGAGTGAGGAAATGCAGCGGGCTTTCTTGTGCTTGAAAGCCCACGCTGCCACACGCCTTGCTGCTGACCAGCTTATCATTTTGCTCCATCCAGGTCTGCATTCCCAACACAGTAACCGAAAGGAAAGAGAAATGCAGCATAAGTGGCAACTGATGGCCCCATAAGCTTTACTCCTGTGGCTCTGGTCATGTCCCATTGACAATATCCTACAGGGAAAACTGGTCATACTGAAAACATGAAGCACTGAAATGGGCAACCCCAGGAGAAGCTGTTTCTCTTCAGCAATTTGAAGAGCACTTTTAAAAATCACAGCAAACTTCCACCATGCTGACCAGAAGTAAGAAAAGTCAAGAAAATCAGCTATATTGTCTAGCCAGAAAAGAAGACCTCTCTCCCATCAGTCTTCAGAAGCCTTGATGGTTGGCTGAGCTGAGACCCTGTGGTAACACCGTTGTGCACTAGAGGAGGCACTGCTTTAGCACAGTTTAAAAATGCAGTGACCAAGCTGGAGTTTGAGAATCTGTTGCAATATCAAAAGGACATTCAATTTGTCCCTACATGGTATGGGGACATGGGGACAGGCCTGTTCCACTGCTGCCAATATCACACATCGGTGTGGACGTAGCAAAGTTTCAGCTCTCACAGCGTGCATGGCTGATCCCTTGCCACCTCTGAATGCTGGAGGCTGAAAGTAGACATTCACAGAGCAGAGCTGCCCTCCTCAGAAGAGGGGCTCCTTTAGTCTGTGCATTGTAAAGCAGGTGTCCCAAAAAGGTAAGAAATCTTCACCCTAAACCCCCCTCTGTTGACTGCAAAAACTTCCTAAGGACCAACACATTTGCAGAGGTCTGTACTGTAGGTTTCTACAAGTTCTGTAAGACCATCACCATATGTTCGCAAGGAAATTACAGTTCAACGAATGGACTTGAGGATCCTTGCTAATGAACAATTAGTTTACCTGTGGGATCTGACGTGGGTAAGCAGAGCTGTGTGAAACCACCCATCTGTGAAAATTTGATGATGCTCAGAGGTGGGCAAAATTCAAAATGTCATCTTTTGTTCCCCTTCTTTCCATGAGGTTGACACAGGATCTCCAGAACTACGAGGTTAACAGCATATTGCTGGCTCTAGAAAGCAATCTGAAGTGAAATAACTGATAACTTGTATGTATGATGAATGATATTTTGATGAAAGCAGAGGATTTTAATCCCTATGCTAAACTACTTCATCATACGATCACAGTTTTTGCCATTCTACCTCATTAATATACTGATATAATAAGGCACCCCTATATTACACAGAAAAAAATGGAAAGGGCTTTGTCATAAAAACAGTAAAAGCACATTGATAGTTGAGGGTAATCTATGACTGGCTCATTCTGACTATGCAGTTAAACCTTCAAGAGGAAACACAATGCTTTTCTTGATAGTGCACATTGGAAGGCATCCAGCTATGGTTCATAATTTGTTATCCCATTTTCAACATATTTATCCATCTATTTTGTAACCTTTTCTGCCTGCTTCCTTGGCAACAGGATAATACCTTATGAGCCATGACCATAAACACAAATGATAACTTGTGATTCTTTGGACTAAGGGGTGTTAGGCAGCAGATGAATGGCGGTACTATCGGTAGCTATTTTTTAGCAGAGATGGAAATGGTAGACAACGGCTGACCTGCCCTTTGCCTGACGTTGATGGGGAAAATGCAGCTTGCACTCAACATACTTGCAGCTAGCTAGAGCCTATAATGATATCAAGCCTTACTTTCAATGTATTTTAATCCAAGCAGGTTAAAATGCCTCCAGTCTCCCACTACCCTCCTCCTTCGCTGGCAGCCAGGGGTCGACAGGACACAGGGGCTAACGAGGCGCAGTGCTGAGCTGTCTGTGATTTAGATTTGCATCTTTAGTCACCAGAGGTCAGAATAAGGCAGAGTCTTCATAAATCCTGCTCATGCTGCAAAACTCTCCTCATCTAGTCCAGATTTCCCATATGAATATTTAATGAAACTGCCCACGTAATGTTGTTATACAGTAAACCTAATCTGTCCATAGGTAAACAGTTTAAAATTGCCGAGGGGAACTGCTTCTTTCACATTAGCAGGACATGCAAAACTGATTAAAAACCACGAAGCCAGGCACACCAGCTCCTTTTCTTTCCCTTATCATGCTAATTACAGGGAATGGGAAAGTGACTGATAATTTACTCATGTCATCCAAAAAATATTATTCAGCCCAGATGATAAGTGATTCTTTGCCACCAGAAGGAGGAGATGTGTTTTTGAAGCTGGTACGTCTTGACTCAAAAAAGCAGCAGATCCTGAATGTATTTTTTCATTTTAGTGGCACATTTAAACAGAAGGTGGAAGATTTTAATCTAGCCATTAGAGGTCAGTAAATCCCAGGTTATTCATCGGTTTCTTGAATTCAATTATTGAAAAATATAGAAACAAGGGAAAGACAAAAATGATTACAGCATTTCTGAAGCTTTTGGGTTAAATGCTGTGTGAAAGAGTCCTGGAATAGAGGTTTTAAGAGTAAAACTGTAGTTTTCAGCTGAAAATGAGTCTACATCCTTCAGAATTTGTTGGTGTTCTCTTTGTAAACCTTATTTCAATCACTTAAACAAAAATTTAAACAGATGACTGACTAATACAAGATGCAGAATCAATCCAGGGAGCAGGGGACTGGAACTAGAGGACGCTTTTCTCATATGTGGGCACATAACCACTACACTGTACTGCAGAGTTACATCCTTGTACATCCTTGTGTACTGCTGCCCTCTCGGTCCAGGGATTCATCTCTCCTGCTCCACAGCAGCCCGGCTGCAGTGAGAAAGGTGGAAGGAAATAGTGACTTCCATACACATACTGGGGGACAAGAGAGTTACATTATTCCTCTTATACTACCACTGCTAGCAAGAAATTGTCTTAATCTATATAAGGTAACTGTACATGGTTTAATAATGTCTGATCCTAATTGATGCAACTTAAATTATGTATCTATCGACCAGCTAAAACTAAGCTTGTTCTCTGACCCCTGACACAGAAGCCTCAATTCTCTGCTGAACCTTGTCCCTCCAATGTTTTTCTGCTGTCTAATTTTCTGTTAGCCTGTCTAAGCTAACTTGATGTATGTTGCCTCTAATGATTGCTCAGATTTGCTGTTACTGAGTGCCCAGAGCCAGCCCCTCACCAACCTTGCAGAGGGTGCTAACCTGCAGCCTGGAGGCATCCCCTTGCTCCATGCAGGCACATCCCACTCAACCATATATCTTGCTGTGCCAGGCTGCCATATTACCTGGTATGAACCTTAACCTTGATGCCTAACTCCTCAAATATTTGAAACAGAGGGAATGCAAGCACCAGTCTGGTGAAGCACATCCCCTGATGTGCACACTCACTCTCATTATAGGAACATGCCAGAAAAGGAGACAGACACAGGTCTCTTAATCAGTAACAGGAAGACTATTAGGCTGCCCATACGATGCCCCTGTCAAAAAGACAAAACCCAGTCTGAATGGAATATTCACAGTGAAAAAGTGTTTATAACACAGTGTAAGGCTAAGGTGAAACTTGCTGTGGAGTTGCCTGCAGTCCTGTGCTAGACAATCTGACTTCTGGTCAAGGAATACCACCCAAAAAATGAAAGGATACAGACAGGGCCACGGTGATGATCAAAAGAAAAGCAGAAAAGCTAAAACAGCACAGCTTGTCTGGCCTGGCAAAATAAAAGCTGGGGATAGTTATGACAGTTGACTATAAATACACTGGGGGCGAGTGTAGAGGAGGGAGACAAGCTATTCAGGATGAAGAATATACTTGGCACAAAACCAGATGGATATAAATTGCCCGTAAATAAAATTTAGGCCGGAACTCAGGAAAAGATTTCCAGGTCTCTCAAACGCCTTCATTTCTCATGGGCAACAAATGATTAATTTAAATGTAGATCTTTGTTAATTAAAGAAACATCAAGACATGATTGCTCATGACAGCTGGGGACTGGAACTGGTGGTCCAGCAGGCCTGTAGGATCGTTAGCTAGCCAGACCCTTTGGAAGTGCTTTACAAATAGATCTTCAAAGAATAGCTCCGTGGGGTCCAGTCCAGTTCTGCTGTGTGTGCTCACACATCATTTCATGGGAATCCCTCATAATGATGAAATTAAGGCTTGCAACTGGGGACTGGCGGGTGACTGTCAAGGTCTGCATGCAAGACGATATAGTGTGACAGCTTGCAGATCATGCAAGCTTCATGTCAACAAGGAACGTGGACCTTGGATGGGTGAAGAACCCCCTTTATTTATGACTCTCAGATATTTGCGTTGAAAACTGTGGTCCCGGGATGAGGCGGAGGGGGAAAGGATCAGTCTCCTCTAAACTCTAAAAGCAGATAGGCACAGAGCAAGGTTTCTTCTGAGCCTGTACTCAGCACAGAAGGGAAAAACATTGAGGATATGTTCAGCATATGTTCAGAAGCTTCTTCTTTTATTCTGATGAAATAAAACTGAAGCAGTAAAGTAAAAGGAACTGAATCCCGTGGTTGGAGATTTGAACTTGGCCTGGTGAGTCAGCCCTGTGGCACCCAGAAATAGTCTTCTGCTTTGAAACAAAAAATGTGTGTCAGGAAGGGGTTCTTCCTTCTGAGGAGAGGCTGGGCCACCCCACTGCATCAGTGGCCGTGACATTGGTGTGAGGAGAAAAGACTTTGCCATCATCTCTGGGAAAGTCAATGGGAGGGTAGGGGCTTCCACAGCCCTGCAATGGCAGGTCATCCAAAGATTAGAGAATAGGGCTAATGATCTCACAGAGTCACTGGGCAGCCCCTGTCCCTCAAAGACAACATGCTAACAGATTTTATTCTTCAACTTCATGCTCTTCTGTCCAGGTTCCGGAACAGTTTGATTTATGCAAGTCTTGAGCATTCAATAATTTTGTTTAATTTCAGTGCTTTGGGTTTTAGGGTGGTTTTTTTTAATTATGTATCATTCCACATTAATAGAGAAGAAGGCTGCAAGGCTGTCAAAATAATAAACAGCTTGGTGTATGTGACATTTTATTAATTCTCCTCCTTAAGTATCACAGACCTTATTATCATCTTAACTCAATGACAAATGATTTGATCTTTCATTTTCTCTAATCAAGAGCTCTGGAACTAAATCATTTTACTTAATGGGAACAGCAAAGTCACTTGAATAATACAGAGTCAGAACTCAAGTCAGATATTACTTTTGAGCAATGTGCTATCTGTGTCAAAATGTGGATAAAAAAAGGGAGAGTAGAGACTAGGATGAAAAAAGAGAAAAATAACTAGAGACAGCAAAAATTTCATCTGTTTTGATTTAGAACAAAGCACATCACATTAAGAGGCTAGAAGATAAACACATCATCAGCTGTTTTCATCACTTCTTAGAGTAGGTATTTTAAGAAACTTCATCAACTAAGTAGGAAGTTGCAATGTGGCTAATAAGGAAGATTGGATGAGATAAAAACACGAACAGCCTCAGGAAAAACCCTATGATATAAACTGATGACTACAGCTTAAAGCTGCTATTTAAACATTGTTTTATTGATGTAAGAGCTATCATGTGCTCTTCGTACTGCAGTATCCACTGTGAAGGTCATATTTGAAACAATGCATATTGATCTGAGCCTGTGTAAGAGAGACATTGTAGATGCAGAATAATGATTTGGTCCCTGCACCATGCTCTTGCGCACTGAGACTGTATGGATGGGCACAATGCAAACCATTGCTGACATTTCTCTTCAAACTTCCCAGCCGTTTTCCCAGAGCTGTGACACGAGGCAGGCGGGTAGCCCTGAAGAAAGAAACTTTCTGCTGGGGGTGTACAATAGATGTGATTCCCCAGGCATTGCTTGCATGAAGCTCTCGCTGTGCTGGGGCACAAGAAGTCCCACAATACAGTGTAAAGCGGTGTGAGCAGACCTTAGCAGCAACAGCTGAAAGCTACTATTCATACCAGCCTTCCTATTGATTTAAAAGCAATTATTTGCCTGAGTAAACCCTGCTCATCTGAGAAAGGGGTTACAAACTCATGGCCAGAGGCTTCTGAAAGCTCCTATCTATCCCAGATGTGTGTGTTCTGAGGCTTTCACTCTACTTTCATGAGGTGCTTATAGTCCTGAGTCTTTAACCATGTCTTCTGTGCCTTCCTGTTTTGGAGTTATTCTACATGGCTACAGCATTCCTTGGTGTCTTTTAGAAAGATTTGGGATGTAACTAAGTTTGGCAAGCTTTTTAGGTGGTGTTGAAGTACATAGCCCTGCCAAGGGTCTTTGCTACTAGCCAGCCCCTGACATGGTCTCCCAAATCCAGCTTGGACTTGTGAGGGGCTGAGGAGAGGACAGCCATGTGTCCAGCTTGTCTGCAATTTCCCAAAGATGGACCAGCCCTTTTCCAGAGTGCTAGAAGAGGGTCATGAGCTGAGAAGATTCTCCATTTCTGGACTCTCTGGCCTGCCCCATGTGTTAGGACTGCCTGAAGGTAGTGAGGGAGAAGACAGCAACAGCCTGGATACACTGAGAGACGAATGGCTGAAGAGGCAGCACAAGAACTGGTTGTAATCAGAGCAGCCTTCTGAAACAGGCATGTCCAAGTTGCATCCAGCTCAGCTCAGGGCACATTTTAACCTGGCTGTGCTACATCTGGACTGCAACTGGCCATCAGTTTCTCCTTACTGCCTACAAAGTGGAAAGAGCAACAGTAAACGTTTTGCTCCAAGCAGTAATGAGCCTTTGGTCTAGGGGAGAAAGTCTTGAGAAGCAATTTCCAGAGTATGATTCCTAAAACTCTACAGCTGTGAGCAGACTGAGTGACTCAGTGGACTAAGATTATGCAGGCAATAAAAATGAATTCTATTCAGCTTCTGGTTTAGTACATAACTTTAGGTCGGCCATTTAATCTTTTCCTTACGTGTGATACTGCAGTGGTAGAACTCAGTTCAGTGCATGCTCTGATATTCTCTGGAGCTGTAAAGATAACATAACTGCTGAGCATCACTTGTGTCATGTCAGTTATATACCGTAGAGGCTTAAATGGTAGTGCTGACAGACTATTAGTAACAGGAGCATTAGAGGCATTAGCATGTCTATAATTACAGGTAAATTTCCTCTTTGTGTTTGTTTTGTCCTCAAGTGGATCACCAAAACCAGTCTTTTGCTTCACACACATTAAATAACCTGTCCTGAATCTTAAGAATTTGTGGCTCTCTGTAGCCCACATCCTCTGCCAAAGCTTGCACAAGCTTGCACATGGCATGTTCTGATTTGCTTTCCTTCTGTTTCTTTTCAGAGCTACAGGTCTCCATGAAGCCACATTCTCATATCGCCCAGTTTTTCCTTTCTCTCATATACTTTGTGTGTTGGGTGCCGTTAACATTTAAAGTACTATGAGTACATTCAGTCAGTAATGAAAGCCTTCACAGCTTTCTTAGCTACTGTTCATCATCTAACTGGTACCGAAACATGAAGAATGCATACTGCTTAAGCTTTGCTGTTAGTTTTTAAAAAAATGTTGGTTCTCGAACAGCGCAATGGAAAATTCTATAGGATCAGTGTTTTGGGTGATACATAGAAAGACAATGGTCATGTGGTCCTCTAGCACCTTTTTTCCAGCTGCTGAAACTGAGATGATGATTTTTATTTCCACAACACACGTCATGAAAGAGGGCAGAAGAAATGGCATTGACAGTAGCAGAATAGCAGAGAAATAATGACAAAATCACTTAGGAGTTATCTGCACTCTGGATACATTGAAGAAGCCCATAATAAACTCTTTCCATTAGAATGCTTGGGGTTTTGCTAAGCATTAAATGAGTGGAGATAAGGAGTTTGTGCCTGATGCAAGGAAAGCACTAGCTATTCTCACAGATTAATTGCAGTCCTACCACTGAAGTTCATAAAAAAGCAATTAATCTGTAATCGTAAAGTTCTTGTATTCTATTTTAAATATTGGGGGAAAAAAAAAGAAATGTAATTCTTGACATTAAGTGAAAATGAAGCATGCAGTGTGATACTTTGGATTTAGGAAGGGACCTTGTGTGGTCTTCTAGCAAGACCAGTTGGAAGCAAAACCAGCTCTGTTAAGTACCTGGTGACAGACATTTGTCTCATCTTCTCCTAAAAATCTCCATAAATATTCTCCACCCTTCCATTGTAAACTGAGCAAAAAAAAAAAATCAGAAAAAAAAACTATCAGAAAGGTTTCCTAGCAGTGGTTGGTGCTCTCTCACTCCACTGAAAAAACTGCCTGCATTCAAGAAACTCTGATCTCACGAACCCAAATGTTGTCCCTCCTAGCACTGGAAAGCCTTGTTCTAGCTAGGTTCGCATGGGATATGGTGTAGAGGAATAAATCAGACTCAACACAGGCTAATAGCAAAATAAAGCTTTATTATTAGCACAAGCAGCTTATAGCAATATACTCACACATATGCTACCGTCCCCAGGACAGGAGGTACCAACACACGGAGTGAGGCATCCAGATAGGGAGAGACAGCAAGGCACCAAGCTTTCGGCGGGCGTCCCCACGACGACAATGTTGGTCGTGGTTGCTGCTACATGCTCTCCTTTGTTCCAGCTGCTTTTATACTACATTGCGTTCTGCCATGTAGGGCCAGTACATGCCAGGAGGCTTACCATAAGGCAGTCATTCTTTACATAACTCTGCCACTGTTTGCATATGCGTCAGCATCCTCTGGTGATCGGGCCTTCCTGCCTCCTACTCCTCCTCGCATGTCCCTTGGCTCCCTTCCCCGTGTTCAAGGGCGTCTGTGGTTGTTAACTCTGGCCCCAGGGGCAAAACTGTAACTTGTGGCCAGCTTTCTCTCCTTATCTCTGTTTCGCCTTCACTGCACAAAATCTTCCCCCGAAGTTTCTCACACGCTTGCTATGTGACCACCCCCGACCATCACAGATCAAGTATTTTTCCATCCCCAATACAAGCCTCTTGACCAAAGTAGCCAATCCATAATCCAGAGAAGAATTAGATCTAGAAACCTACACCAAATTAGATCTATAACAAACAGAAATCCAAAGCAGATATTCCAGATATTTAGACCCCCCATGCTGTTTGTTACCAACTCAAAACATTTTTCCTCCCTTTGCTTTTTCTACAATATCCTTCCTCTACTCCTTCCCTACTCAACTCACTCACACTGATAAATCTCTTCTTCTTCATGGTCCCTGCCCTGTTGTAGCCCACCTAAATGGTATTTCTAGACTAGATTTTGTGAAAGGCAGCTGAACACTAAAAGGAATATTCTAATATACTCAGGTCATCCTTCAATACCTCAGAAACTCTTCTGCCTATAGAGAACATGAAGGGGTAGCAGGTAGATTTGTCCCTCTGGACATGGCAGTCCCCATGACCACATCTGATCCAACAGTTAGACAAAGAAACTGGTTGTTCATTGTATAACTTCTACACAATTTTTCCTGCTGTGATGGTGATTTTGCAGCCACTGCCATATGCCAGTGGCCCCACCAAGTCCCCTGACAGGCAACTGATAGACCAGCCTCGCTATGCTTTGTCTGTGCCTGATGTTGGCCAGGTGGAGCTGCTGCAATGGACTTAACCCTCACAGGCAGAGAGGAGCCAACACATGCGGGACCGCAGAAAGCCTCACTCACAGACCATGCTTTTGCTTTCTGAAGGAACAGCCGTCAACAGCCATTTTCTTATGGGTTTTTTTTTGCCGTTAGGATGTTGAAAATCCCATCCAGGAGGCCTAAAGCAGTCCTTTGGAACTGCTGACTGGGAAAGGCAAGTGTCTGAGCCCTGGCACCCAGCGAGCTACCCTCTCTTATCTCCTTATTTATGAGGTTTCCTACACTAGGGCCTTGTATCTAAAATCTGGCCCACATATTACAAGTCCTCATCATCCATTAATACCTTGATCTTTTTTCTAGGCATCAAGGCGTACGACATTTCCTCCTCTCTTATTCCTTCCCTCAGATTCATACTGGGATGGAAAAAATGATGCATTTTCTCCTGACATGTAAGTGTTGCAGTTGACTCACAAGTGTTCCTGCTCCTCCAGGGCTGTGGCTGCTCTGTCCCATTTCTACCTTGGAAATACAGCACGGTTTAAAAGTGACTCTCCCTTATACGTTTAAGTAACATAGTGTGCTAACTTTAAAATACTCTCCCTTGTGTCGTGTCCCCCCTACATTTATTTGATCTCTTCCCTTTTTCACTCTCACAATTTTTGTATCATGAAAGACTTACAAAATCCCTCAGGCAACTTTCAAAATATCAGCCTTTATCAAGATTGTTTATTCTGCCAGTACAGCTTTTCCATCATTTTATTTTTCCTTTTCTACCTTCTCTAGACCAATTCTGTGTGAAGGAGGAGGAATGCATTTTCCTCCCCTGGCTGTCCTTTAAGACTTTACAGATGGCCCTGACCCCACTGCACTGTAAAACAGCCTTATCGGGAAAGGGTCAGAGATCATTTTGCTTGGGGCTCCCTGTGCTTCCCTCCTATTGCTCAAGCTCCCCTTTCTCCAAGGCCTTCACAGTCCTTCTTTCTGTCTCCTTTTCAATGTTTTACCTCTGCTCCCTTGCTCTGCTGACATGTCTCTGCTTTGATCTGCCTCAGACCCCACACACCCTTTCTCTCCCTGCTCTCTCTGTTAGCACTTTCTTTCCCCCACAAGCGCCCAGAGAAGTTTCCCTGTTGCCAGCGCTTTTAATCCCTTTGGCTGCCCTTGCATTTGTGAATTAATTTACTCAAGGCCCGGGAAGACAGTGGCTGTAGTTACGTCCCTGATGGAGAGCCTGTAAAAAGCACCAGTGTCCCAGGTCTGCTCAGTGGGGACCCTGCTGGCTTCTGTTTATTATTGTTGGCCTTCATCCACGCCAGCCCAGTCAGTGGGCTCACTGGCAATGCTTGTTCTGGTCGCTCAGGCTGGATGAAGGATCTCCCCAAGGAAAAGCTGAGGACTGGAGAACAGTGTGCGTGCGTGTCTATGTGCGCACACGTGTCTATCGCTAGCTACCCAGCAGCAGCCCTGGCTCCTTGTGCAGGCTCCCACATCCCTTTTATTGCTAAATTTCCATTTTCCTGCTACCCTGAAGGGGCCTCTGGCTCCTGCATATCCAGCCAGAGCTTGCTGGAGTCTCCTCCGGCATTCCTCCATGTTTCCTCACCAGTTCAGGGGGAAGAATAGCTGTTACTGAATGGCTCATTCACCCCCTGGTAGACATACAAACCACACAGAAAACACCGAGGGCTCCTCTGCAGAGCTGGCTCAGGCGCGAGCACCTGAGGCAGCAGCACCTGAGGCAGCAGGGAGACTCAAAGCACTGTTGCCCTGGCTCAGAACTGAGCGCACACCACCAAATGTTGGGTCGGCACTGCAGGCTGTGTGGGCAGGCCCTGTGCCATGATGAGGCCATCGTCCCTGGAGCTCACTGCAGACCTGGCAGCAAATTAACAGGCAGCAATGGCCTCTGAAAAGAGCCTTGAGCTTCTCCTGTAGCTCCGAGTGAGGAGCTGGATCATTTCCAAAGGCAATGTTATGTGTACTCATCTGGAGGTTGTGTAAATAAATCAGTTCAAGGAATTAACTGAGTTTTCTGAGTAACTGCAACTTCTTCCCACTGAACACTCAGCAAGGCAGCGATCGGCTCCCCTCACTGCGACACCGACCACTGCGCTCCCCATGCCGCCCCAGGTCCAGACAAAGCTCTCTGGTGCCCAAGAAAAACTGTCCGTGGGACCAGCGGTTTCAACCATTCATACACATTAACTGGGAAACATCTGTACCTTGTTTCATGCGGTATCTTTTTTTTGCTTGGTTGTGTGGAAGGAATTTGCAGCCTTAAAAAGGCTGGGAGTAATTTTCAGCCTCTCTAGATAGAAGTTTATATGATACGTCTTTAATAGCATTTTCTGCTGGTACCACTGTTGGTGGCCCTGGTACATGGGCTCTTACCCTGCTATTGGTCTCCAGAATAAATATTACCTTGCATCTTAAAAGGTGCTTTGGGAAGTCCCCAACATGTGAAAACAGCTGAATGTAGCAATGGTGCCAGTATACTGGGCCCGGTATCCCAGGCTGTACAAACAGCTGCCTTGTCTGCCTATTTTGACAGCAGAAAATGTTGAGGAAATATAATCCCGAGTCTGGTTTGTTGGTGCAGCATTCACCTCTGGAGCTCTACACCTTTTATTTTCCTTTATAAAACCGAAACAAGATTGTTTGGGTGCCCACCTCACAAGGGATTAGGAGGTGCTTCAAAGTGCTTTTGAGACTGAAAATACTTTACTACTCTTCAGTCCTCTTGCCTACTTACGTATTGCTTGGAGGCTCAGGCCGTCAAAGATGTTGGGGTGACTCATGTTAACAGGGATTAAGCTAGACAGGAGTAATCCAGGGGACCAGGCAGTGCTAGGTTCATAATGCTCCTGAGGCTATCAGCAGTGACAATTGATTTCAACTGCAACTCTTCCCTGTGCATGCAGTGAGGGTGCAGGAATGTCCAGTGCACACATTCATAGATACCCAGATTCAGATACACAGATGCATAGATATGAAGGTAAAAGGGATTTTGGAATACCCAAGATATTGCTATTGTCACTTCAGAATAAAAACTAAATTAGTAGCTCGATCTTGCTGTCATTACATGGATAAGAAATTCATGAAATCAGTGTGACTAATCCTGTGATTAGGGACTGCAGACCAAGTTTGGGACTAAATCTCTTCTCAGAAAATCCAAATTTAACAGGAGTAAAATGATCCTAGTATCAGGTCATGAGGGACAGTGTTTCAAGCATGTGGAAGAAGAAATGATAATTAATTTTCAGTTTGGAGGGATATGTTTATGTTTAAGTAAGTCTATTATACATAGTGGATCACTGGTATGTTCGACTCTGCAGCTGTAAAATAATGGTAATTTTTATTAGAAAACTAAGATCATCTGAGCTCAAGGCTCTTTCAGGACAGCACAGTGGTTTTGAAGCACGAAAGGAAGAGCGCGGTGGTTTGCAGAAGAAGCAAAGACAGAGAGAGGATGCAGTGTCCTTTTTCAGGAATCACATTTAAAGGGTAAGATTAGAAGTGCATTATCTTGATGTGGGATTACAGAAAGCCCACTTGCACAGCTGGTGCAACTGGCACTGAGATGAATACAATCTGCCCGCTTTCCAGCTTCTGAGCAGTGATAACATCGTGCTGTTTTCAACATACTGTAGGATAACACTGGGGAAGGGTCTTACAGAATTTTAAAATAATTGCTGTATATGTATAAATAATGTGTCTCTCTGTGTGCTTGTGTCTGTGTGTGGCTCAACCATTGTCTTTTGCTATTTCCAGTTTCTTAAATATGACCCAGAGCTGTTTCATTCAGCTGAACTTTTTTTTAACTTTCTTCAACTCTTATTTTTGAATGTCCTTCTTTTGGTATGCTTTCCAGGAAGGGAGGGAAGAGGGAGCAGAATAAACATCCATAGCTAGGTCTTGTTTTCAGAGCAGTTCGGTACATTCCTGCAGGCTGGGTAGAAAAGGAAGAGTGTCTGCTGTGTTTTCTCAAAGTTACAGGCAGTCCAGACGTTTCAGAGGCTATTCATTCGGGGGAGGGGGGCACATTTTGCCCATCCACATATACTGAGTGGACCCAGAAGAAGATGAGGGCATAGACAGATGCAGCCGGCACACCTTCCGGGTGGGATGAGGAGGATCTGTGAACTGAGCTGTTAGACAGCACAGTTTGCCCTCACGGTTTTATGAGAGAGTCACATGCTACCTGCAGGGCTCAAACAGAGAAGCATGTGCAAGTTATTTCTACAGATAGCCTGAAACTGGTGACCAAACAGTTTATAGTCTTTGTCTCTACAGTTATTGTGTTTGCAGTTGCCTAAACTGCTCAAACAGAAGTTGTGTCTCAGGTCAAGCTTTGCAGGCTCAGAGCCTCAAAGGTCAGGATATAACTGGGCTAAATTCTTACCCTGGTTAGCCCATGCCACCCATCCCTAAGCTTATGTATAGCAAACATAAACATTCAGAAACTGAGGAACCTGTCTTTGTAGAAATGTCCAAAGTGTCGAAACCTATCTCTTTCGAATGGTGGATTTGGAGTATTTGTTGGAGATTTTCTAGAGTGTTGCTGCACCTTTGTAACAGTGCACGCCCCCTGTGATGCTGCAATGTCAGCAGCAAGTCCAAGCTGGCCGCCGAGGCAGAAGAACTCTTGACCTGGTGTAGAAGGTATCTAATAAACCAGCACTGGCAAAATAAGAGCTGGGAAGACAGTTGAGATGAATAACTGTTCCTCCTTTTGTCGTATAAAATGTTTTCCCTTTTGTAGCCACTTAGCGTATACATTATTTTCATTCCACGCAACCAAATGATAACAACCTGAAAATACCATTAGCAATGAGAGCTGGTAGCCTGTCACTGCTCAACTTCCTTGCTGTCGGTTTGGTTTGCCCACAGTCAGGCTCCTAGCATGCTTATAACTAATAAAGGGAATTCGAAGAGATCAGAAGGCATATTCATAATCACTTATTACTTGGTGCCAGCTGGGAGCGTAATAAAAGCTGCAAAGGAGGCCACCGATTTCTTATTGCATTCAGCGAGTTACTGAAAAATCAAACCAAAAGTCATACTGCAATAACAACTAATGTCTCTACTAAGCTGAAAGCTTATTTCATGCTCGCAATTTCGCTGAAACTGACTGGCTGAAATAATTATCTTATGAGTCAGGCCTCCGAGGAGTGGTATTTGACATCCTAGAGGGGAAAACATAGCTTTAATTGTCAACATTTCACAATCTGAAATTTCAAATTTGAAGCTGCTGATCCATTCTGATAAGATATGTATTTTCCTTATAAATGGTATTTCTTTTGATCTTTAGGTTTTCCCTGATGCACCTCTGGCTGCAGTTAACAGGGGTTATCACTCATTTGCTCCATTTTTTTTTTCTCTCAAGTGTTTCAGCTGATTTACCTCTTATCACCTTCTTTTCTCTCAAAAATGTAACTTACTTGTATTTGTTTAATTCTTGGCCCACAGTAAGCTTCCTCATTAACCATTGATCACTATCATCAAGCAATGCAAAAAAGAAAAAAAAAACAAACAAAGGGGATAAATGTTTGGTGTCATTTATGTGTCTGGGTCTAGTTATAAATAAAGACACAAGAGGTTATTTTTTGTAAATAACCTGCAGATTACAGCATTGCATAGATCCTGTTATACATATCTGGCAGAAATCCCTTCTCTGACTCTGGGGCTTTGTTATGAAGGTGAGGGAGGGAATTTGCTTTTCTGTATTCAGTCTCTTTTCTTCCCTAAATTGGATACTTTTAGTTGCTTCTTCTTCCCTGAGAAGAATTACTGTCTGGCCCAAACCTCCCTGATCTGTTCCACTTAACTTGACATACTGAATCATGAGCATTTCTCCTTTGGCTGTTAAGCAAAATCCTTCAATTACCACAAAAAATTTTTGCTAGTTTGAGCAGAAGAAATGCCTAAGTCCTTTCTCCTCAGTTTTTAGAGGACTAACATAGCTCATTTCAGCATGAAGTATTAAAGATGAAGTTTGAGCTTTTCAGCACGCTCAAGGCAGAGTGAGGACCTAGTTGCACTGTCTGGCAACAGGTCAGGCCAGGGAAAAAAACTCATCTGCAAAATTAAGAGCAGGTTTGAAACCAAGGCCATGTGCATCAAAACCCGTTGTGTGACTGCTGCAGCATCCAGTGCCACAGCTGAAGGCTGGGGTCAAAGTCTCACATCCATGCTCCAGTAGAGCTGGGTTTAGACTGTCTTGTGGCTGTGGCAGCGTCTGTTTCCAGCGGCACTGGAGGGAGCAGGTCCTCCCCAGCAGTGCCAAGCACTCATCTGTTCTCCCCATGGACAGTGTCCCCAAGCTCTGCTGCAGCATGCCCTTGAGCGCGTGGTTGCACACAAACAATATGAGTGAGAATCGGGTCAGGCTTGACCTCTCATGAGCTGCAGCCTAGGCGGGCACGGCTATGGCTCATCCCTCAGGCTTCCCTTGCTGTAGGTCAAGTGCTCCGTAGCCAGCCCATAGCAGGTCTGGCAAATCTGCAACTGTTTAGAGGCATTATGGCCAATGAGCGCTATTTGAAAGCTATCTATCTAATGAAAAAATCTCTAGTTCCACGGAGCAGACTGGTTGTCACATGGATCACAGTGACAGTAAGCTGGAGCATGCACGCTCTGCCTCCAAAAGCACACGCCTCCGCAATCTCACCAAGGGGATGCTTCTCTCTCATGGCACCACTCAGCTCTGACACCTGTAAGCAGGTGCCTGTGACAAACTGGCTACCTAAAATACTAAACAACTGGGAGCCACTGAGTGGCTAGAAAAGTCATATCCTAAATGTAACTTGAAAGCACCCCTACACCTTAGCAGAAGCTCTAATTTAACACACCATCAGAATGCAAGGCACCGTTCAAAGCGTAACCAAGCGCTATTTCTAATTTTCACCATCAAAAGGAAGAACGTTATCACCCACTTACTTAAACCAATAAGATGGCAGAGGTATTATTTCAACAAGATAAATTGTATNCTACCTAAAATACTAAACAACTGGGAGCCACTGAGTGGCTAGAAAAGTCATATCCTAAATGTAACTTGAAAGCACCACTACACCTTAGCAGAAGCTCTAATTTAACACACCATCAGAATGCAAGGCACCGTTCAAAGGGTAACCAAGTGCTATTTCTAATTTTCACCATCAAAAGGAAGAACGTTATCACCCACTTACTTAAACCAATAAGATGGCAGAGGTATTATTTCAACAAGATAAATTGTATGGCTATATAGACTCTTCCAGTTTATCAGTCAGAGCACAAGAAAGCAAATGGAAGATGCTCATAAAAGATTCCTCTTCTGGTGACAGCAGCTGCTCATGGAAAAGGCAAGTTTTGGCCTCCTAGTTCGTGACATGGGCTCACCGTGGGCAGCCTGAGAAGGGCTTAGCCTCTCACGGGTGTTTTACTCACTGCAATTACTTTTCAAGTGTTTCATCCATTCTGCTAATGAAATGTTTTCCAGGAGTGCCACTCTTGAAACACGTCTTCACTCTCCATGTGTAAATTGCAAACTTGAACCTGGTGTGAAACTTTGGAGCTCTAGTCACTCTCTTCTTGCCAATGGGAATGCAGTGTCTTGTGGAAATGCAGACATCTGATGGTTTGGAAGACACAGTGTCTATAGCTGAAATCACATTTTGGCAATAAGGGCTTAAGCAGCTAAAAATTACCTCCCAGTGATTGCGAATGGCAAGGATGTGGCCCTGAGCATAGTGCTGTAAAAAGGCATCCAGAAATGCGGCAGGATACGGTTTAATTCCAACCTGTTCATCACCAACTTTTAAGAGCTACGTCTTAGAGAAGAAAAAAGGCACCGCGGTATAATTCTTTTTTATTTAGAAACGCTAAATTTAGGATCCAGAAGGGATTTGTATTTTTCCCCAGAGACTTTTGGGCTTGTTTGTGTCTGGATGTGGCAGCTTTACCTCTCTGCCTCCGCAGGTGCTGTTGGGGGAGGCAAGGCGACGAAGTCAGTGGTGCTAAATTACAGCATCCGTGTCGCGCCCGCCTGCATCAGCTGTGCCTGCAGCAAGTGGTGTGCTGCTGTCCGCTCCCTGCCACGGGGACTCCAATATTCCTGCTGTCACTGTAAATGAGGATGGAGAAAGGTGTTCCTGTTTCAGCTTTAACTTCAAGTGGACTAAAAAATCCACTTAATTCTTGTAGCCTTGGTCACGAGAGTTCAACTATGGCATGTTGAGGCAACAGCAATACCATAGTGAGAATCCTGTTTTCTCATTAATTTATGGAAAAAGCATCTTCCCCTGTGTAAGAAAATGTCTCCAGCTGCTTTCCTGTACTTAGTGAAACTGTTGAGAAGATTAAATACCAAACTCTAAGTCAGTAGGAATTTGCTAGTCACTGCATTAAATGATCTGGTGTTTCTGAATCTTGTATGCTAAGAGCCTTTTGAAAGAAAAATCCAGCTCTGAGTTGATTTTAACTATTTTGCAGTGCTGCTCAACTGCTCAGAGGCTCGAGCTCAGTTTGCCAGTTGGTAACAGTTTTGATTTCCAGCATTTTCTCTCTATATCTTTGCAAGAAAGAAGCTAGCACAGTTCTCTCCTACATGTGTATATTTGGCAATCTTAACATCAGCTAGTGGTACCCACGCTGATCCCAGCTGCTTAGCATGGACCAAAGTGGCTGTCAGCTCAGTGCCCCAAACAGGCCTGCAATCTTATATTTATTATATAAATAATTTTTAAAAAGCATGGTAGATGATGAAGAGGCAGGCTATATGGCAATACTCAATTTTTGGTGAATATCCTGAGTTGTTGGGGCCAGTCCTCTGGTCCCAGCTTGCTTTGGCCCAAACAGGAAACACCCAGTAGCAGGAGGCAGTTTTGTAACCTCTTCACTTGCGCCGGTAGAGGTGAGATTCAGCTGCCGCCGGAGCAGATGCTGTACCCAAACCTGGATGTTAGTGTCAAAAGCTGTAAGAAACAACTCCACTGACAGCGGGGACAGACCAGCATCGAACTATTGAAAAAGTAAGAGTTAGGACGCTTTGTCATGTGAAGAATCCCAGGCCATGAGAAGTGTGGGCTATTACTCCAAATACAATTTTTACAATACATAGCACTTGTTCTTGGGAGAGCTGGTTATCACACCGAGCCGGTGCTTCTCCTTCCATCATGCTGCTAAGTCACAGTAAAAGATACAACTTTATTGTGAGTACTTTCTAATATTATTATCCCATGTAAACAACTGCTGCAGCTGCCACAGAGATTTTCATGATTTTATGTGATAGCTGTGGCCAGCTCCGAGCTGCACTGCCGTGTGCCGGGGCACCCAAGGGAGCTGTCGGCTCCATCCGCTTGGAAGAAGCAATTTCTCCCAGGGTTGCTCTTTGCAATCTGCTCTGCTCTGTTCATTAGGAGGGACTGGGCTGCTCCTGGTGCTATGTGGCCGCCTTCTTCCAGCCAAGTAGGGCGGAGATGGAAAAGACCAGCCAGTTCCTCTTTCTTTGTTGTGCTCTTTTCCACTGGGAACAAGAGGCAACCCATGAAAACGTGAACAAGTGGGTCTTCCTCTCCACCCACAGTCCTCCCCTGTAATTAATGGGTGGTGGTAGTGTTTATCTTGCAGGCACCCAGTCCTTAGAGCTCCATATCGAGTTCATGGATTTCCCATTTTCTTGTGAGGCTCGTGTCTGTCATCACTGCAACAAAAAGGAAGCCCCTCTGCCTTTTAACTGGTTCCTCTTCCCTCCTCAGAAAATGAAACCTCATTTAAAGTACTGTACTTCACATTGCCCAAAAAGATTTCATCATGCAGAGGGAAAAGCAAATTAACATCTCCGGTAGTTATTTTATTATAAGGAAGCACAGAATAAAATAAAAAACAATTAAAATTCATTTTTAAATTGTAGTTAGATAATCCTCATTTTGAAATAATAGAGTAATATTTTGGTGTAATAGCCCTTCCCTTGGGAGATTCCTAGGGCTTGCTGAAATTTAGGAACATAACAGGGTCATTTTCTTTCACTCGATATAAAGTATTTCCTCTGAGCATGGTCTTGTTTTGATTAAGGTGTGAGAAGACTGCTACTGGCTGATAAAATACCAGTGGCCAAGGCAGCAATAAAAATGCCTCTTTTTTATTTGACTAACAACCTAAATAACTTAATACAGTAGCTTAATACTTTCCAAGTGAGAATGAGGATGACGATGGTTAATGATGAGAAAAGCTTTTCCTCAGCATATAAAATTTAATGATGGCCTTGATTCAGCGCCATGACTAATCTGAATTACTTCTGCTCATAACATTGCATTAAACCCCCACTGAGGGATTCTGTTCTCACAGCCAGCTGTCCAGTAAATGGCCACCAAGATGAATTTGGCTTCACAATGCTGACATTTGGCTAGGTTATTCATTGCTCTTATTTTATTTCTCTGTTTGTCTCAGGCAGGCAGGTAAGAAAATGTGACAGAACAGACCACTTCAACTAATGGTCTCATTCATGCAACCATTTGCCACACATACTTGGCACTATGGCAAGTCCAAACGGTTCAAAATCATTAGTCACAGAATTAATTTTCAAATAACAAGATTAAAAAACCAAAAGAAAAAAGAAAAAATTACAAATCATAGTGCTTTCAATTTGCTGTTTTGCTGCTGAACTAAGTGCACATTTCCAAGTTTCTCTCTACAATCATAAGGAATTGCTCAGCTTTTAATAAAATTTTGGATTCTTATATAATCTGAGATTTTCAGAAACAGGGTCAAAGAGAAAAACTGTTCAATACTTTGCAAGTTGGAATGAAATTCGGACTTGGTAATACGAACAGTTTCGTTTTCACCTATGACTTTCATGGTATTTAGTAGCACAGATTTTTTTTTTATAAAAGTAATTCTACACATTGCCATTTGGCTAGACTCACATGAACAGCAGGTACAAATTCATCATTTAGGCATTCATTTTTGGCTTTGGTAGCTCAGCTGAGATTATTTGTGTTTAGACATCCTACTGAATCAGGGACAGGGAAGTGTTACAAAACTACTAAATTGACATGACCATTGGCAAGAAACCACTCTTGTGTTGATGAAAGCTGGGAGAGTATGGTGTGGTTATGATGTTATTGTGTTGTTGTATTTAAATAAGATTATTCTGGACAACGTACACAGTTATCCAGGCTCTGCCTTGGTACCGAGTGAGCAATCGTTACTACTAAGGTTTGAGGATAGTCATGCTTTGGTAGCCTAAGACGTGCAACACTGGCAGGAAAGAGGCTGAAGGTGACAGAGGTGTTNGAAAGCTGGGAGAGTATGGTGTGGTTATGATGTTATTGTGTTGTTGTATTTAAATAAGATTATTCTGGACAACGTACACAGTTATCCAGGCTCTGCCTTGGTACCGAGTGAGCAATCGTTACTACTAAGGTTTGAGGATAGTCATGCTTTGGTAGTCTAAGACGTGCAACACAGGAAAGAGGCTGAAGGTGACAGAGGTGTTAGTTTGCAGATCTAACCCAGCATCCCAGAAGGTGCAGTGCCCGTTAAGAGCCTGGATCGGGGCTGTTTGTTAGAAAACATCTCCCATTAAACGAGCCCTGGGAAAGCTGAGAGTGAACTTCACTGCAGGACTCAGGGAGGAGGCGTGAGGATGGCTCTAAACAGCTCCTCCAGCTGAAGGGCAAGACTGGGGCAGGGACCAGCATCTGGAGAGGATGGGGTGGGGAGGAGACAGGTCTCGGCAGCGACTGCACCTTCTCAGTGAGGAGGCAATAATATCTGAAGAAAGGGAGAGTCTGTCTCATGCAGAGAAGTAAGAACGTTATCATGCACGGACTGAGCAAACTGGTAAAGAGGTGGATAATGCACACCCTGAAAATAGGGCACTAAAGCACTCCTGGGAATGAAAAGGGACAAGAAAGAAAATAGAGGCATGATTACCTTGGAGGGCTGTATGCTAATATAAGAAACATGAAAAATAAATTGGAAGAATTTAATTCGTAATCAGAATTATTATTTAACTGATATGATAGGTTAATGAACATGATACATTTATGAGTTATTTTGGGCAGGGGAAGAGGGAGAGGCTTTTTTTTTTTCAAGGTGTGCATGGTGGTTGTCTATGCCTGCTGTGAATGTCAGCAGCTGGAGGCAACAGAGCTGCTGAAAGTCTTGGAGCATAAAAGAGGAGGGGAAGCAGCCCTGCCACAACAGAGATTATTATCTGGTCCTCAGAGAGGGAAGGGTCCTTTGGATCCCGTTTCTGCCAAGCAAAGAGGAGCTGCTCCAGAGTGTGAAGGGAGAAGGAAAACCCTGTGACGGGGATCACAAAGAATGGTAATCCTGACATCAAGCAGGGAAAGAAAGGAAAGCAGTAAAATAAAAATAAAAGATTTCAAGAAAGGGAGCATCACTCAACTTGGAGAATTGAGAGAGAAGCAAGGCAGGAGGAAGGAGGGAGTTTAAAAGAAGTTCTTAAAAAAGCAGCCTCAAGAAGACAAGCACAAATTATTTCACATGAAGGAGATTCAGGAAGTATAGTAAGAAAACATTTTTGCTAACTCAGAAGTTTTTCAGTGACCTGAAAATTATTCGGCATGGAAAGTAGGTCAAGTTACTAAGAAGATACATGCAAGACTAGCACAAACTTACAAGGACAAAATCAGAAAGGCCAAGGCATAGAATAAAATAGAACTAACACAGGAGGTAACAAGAAAAAAGAACAGAAAAAATATCTTTAAAGAACATTTGCTAGAACATGAAGGCAAGGAGAAAAGTGGTTCAGTGCTAAGGGCAAAAAAAGGTTAATATCATCCAAAGATAGGAAATGAGGGAAGATGCAGTAGGTTTCTTCATATTGTCTGTAGCACTGCTTTTGACTTTGCTTCCCAGGGGACTCTCATAAGCAAGCTAAGGAAACAGTTTTATTGAAACCATTGTGAAATTGTTGTACAACTGTCTGGAAAACCATACTTCTAGAGAAAAGGGCAAGTAAATCTGTGCTTGGATTACCTCTGGGTCTGATATTATTCAATATTTAATGGTTTGGACACTAGACAACATAGCTGTCTTGTACAGGACACAAGCTGGAGAACACGACTGGAATTCAAAATGATCTTGAAAAATTGAAGTGGTCTGAAACAAGCAGTTTAGGTGGTAAAATTCACTGTATGAATACAAGATGGGAAATGGTGGACTAAGCAACTGCTTTTTAGTAAAGGCTCTGGAGCTCACAAGAGCACGTGGGTGCGCGTGACCTGAGTCAGCAATGTTGCGCTGCTGTGAAAATACAACTTCACAGCAGGATGCACAAAAGAGCTGTATGGAAGATATATTCTGCCTTGTATGTCACTGGTAACATCTCAGCTCTACTTTAAGAAGATGGGGTCAGTTTCAGAGAAACAAGGGCAAAAGCAGCAAGAATAAAGGCTGAGAGTCCACGATCCCGGAGGCAAGATTGGGAGCACTGGGGTTGCTTAGACAAGAGAAAGCTGAGGACAAATATGATAACAGCTTCAACATTTGTAAAATTGTGTTGCACGCTGTGGATCACAGCATGAGAAGAATCCATCTTAAAAAGTGCCACATGGAAGATTTAGGTTGAAAAACACAGGTTTTGAATAACTTAGCACCAGGGTTGTTTGCCAGGAGGGCTGCGAGTTGTGGGCATGGGCATGGGATATCACAGGTTAGACCAGCCTCTGTCAGGGGTGACCTGGCAGAGCTGACCCTGCCTTGGGGCAAGGGATGGGATACAGGACCTCTCAAACACCCTACCAAGGCTGGTTTTTCTATATTTCTGTGGCAACTTAAATGTTCCCTTTAACGTGAATGGTTGTCACACAGAGATTTCACAGAATTGACATTTTCCCTGTTAGAATCATAACTGCATCTGCAAGAGGAGTGACCAGAATACCTACTGACTCATCCAGTTAAAAATATCTTAACGAGTAGAAAAATGAAAGCACTTAACATCATCTAATGCAGTCTTGAGGGGGTGTAGGAGCAGATTTATTTTCCAAATGCGATGTGTAAAAATGGCCTATTTCAGACAGAAACAATATGTCTGTTGCATTGATATTTCAAAGATGAGAAAACACTTATAAGAACATAATTTTAAATTGAAAGTATTGGCTCATCAGGGTTCATTCCAATTAAATATAGGCACTAATTAGAAAAGACAATAATCAAAGCATCTGTTCAACAAGGGGATCTAAAAGTGGGGATCCTGATTCTGCTGCATCAAACCCACCTCAAAGCAGTGCTGCCTCTGAGCACTGAGCCAGGCCTGTCTCCCGTTTAGGACCAGGTGGGATGGTGGTGGGCAAGCTCCAGAAATGCGCTAGCTGGTTTTGTGCTTTGATTTTTACTGAAATTTTATTTGACTCTCACAGTGAAAATTGACTGGAGCAAGAAATTGGTTATGTCCTGTTTACTTTCTATGTGGGGGCAAAAAAATCCCTTCTGCCTCTTTCCAGTTATGTAGTACATATGCACATATTGACACTTAAATGCTTACACAAAATATTTTGATAACTCTCTTTAAAAAAGATCCACTTGAATGTGGGGAAGGCAAGTGACTGAATGATCAAAATCCATAGACTAAACCTGAAAACGTGTCTTGGACTTCAATTGTGTGTGAGCGGCTCCTATCTAAAAGAAAGGAATTTTTTTTTTTTGAAAAACAAGCTGAGAAAGACAGATGGAAATCAAGTTCCTGCCTTACTACAGCATTTTGCTACAGGCAAATATTATTATCATTATTATCTATACCAAAGCAAAAAGCAATAGCTTATGTAGTTGCAACAACTCGAACAGAATTCGTCATTAGGAAATAAATCATCAGGAGAGTTGTTTTAGGAGATGAAAGGCATCGTCTTCACCACTTATTCTCATTCTCTTTTTCCCTTGTCAGCTGTGTAGATGGATAACTTCAAAGGTAATCTCTTGAACTATATCTAAGTCCAGATCTTATAAAAGCACGGTGCATTCATGAGTTTATGCACAGTAAGCATTCCCATTGAGTTCGGTGGACTCTCTGGTATATAAGGATAAGTGTAACACAAATCCTGGTATGATTACAGCCTTGCAATGGTCCTCATCCATACTGGAAAGGGGAATAAGGCCTTTTCTTCCCCAAAGGTTTATTACTGGTCATAAAAAAGTTAACCTTTTAGCCTTTTATTGCCTTGCATATTCCCTGGCAAAAGGGATAACCAAAGGCTAGCAAAGGGTGAGGAAGCACTAGCTATAGCCATGCACATTATTTATAATGTACACATGTGAGAACCTAACAAGAGTCCCCCACTAAGAGGAGAGTGATTGTTTTTTTTCCAGAGCTCTGACTGGGAAATTATTCCCAGGAAACCGCTCTCAGACTCAAAAAAATTTTAAATGTTCTTATAAAACACAGACTCATACCTTGATGTGTGGCTAGGGGCAACCTCGCAGAATAACCTTCATTTCTCAGACGTGGAGATGCTGGCAGCCTCTTGTGAAGGCAGCAGAGATGAGGGGGTACAGGGCGGGCAGTGCAATGTGGGTCTGTCTGCTCGGGGGCTGAGACCCTCCGTCCCGGGAGGCCTCCGGCAGACCTGATCACCTTCGCATGGGAGTGCTGCCTCAAGCAGAGGGTGGCTGCATGACACCCGGGGCCTTTCCAGCCTATATTTCTGCCATTTGTAATGAATACCAGAGCAAGGAAGCTAGTTTGAAGCAGATCAAAGAACATTACCTTTGCACTTGTGAATGGTTCTGTGTGCGTGCCCCTAACAAGGTTATCAGCTTCCCAGGATGGCTGTGCATGTATCTACGCTTTGAATAAATGCAATGGGACTATTGCTCCATGCCCTTAAATGTGAGAAAACATTTGCTGATTGTCATGCAGGGCTTTGGACAGCAGGACACATTTCGACAATTGTTGCTTCCGGGTCACTCGTAGTGCTGCCAGCATCATTGCTCGCTTGGGTCCGTCCTCTTGCCAGGTAGTCGGTAGGGGAGGATAAAGCAATGGCCAACGTTATCTTGGCCTCTTGAACTGCTTGCAAGGAAAGAAGTAATACTGAGCCAAGAAAGTTTGGATATCTATTGAGGCTGATAATATCCCAATGAAACACATGTATTAATTATTAATACAAATGGCATCAGATAGCAAAACTTTGTGCATATAAAATTGACTTATATTTACATTTGAAACGTTTTTGTTTTCTCCAGCATGAAAGTTTGTCCTTAGTGACCTATTAGTGTTTAGTTAATGCTACATTAGCTGATTTTTAATGTACTGAACTAGCAACAAAGAAATCACGATCCAGACATTACATCAAGAGGAAAACGCAGAAGGAATCATGCATGGGATTTTTGGCATTTACTTTTTTTCTTTTCACTGTCTGTCTCATCAGACAAAATTCATTAGAAATACAGTCTATAAAATAATGCTTAGCACATTACAAAAGATCATGTCAAGGGTAATTTTGTAGTGTGATTGCAAGGGAATTAAACCAGCCGTTCACATTAACAATCACACGTATTCAACACCTAATCACCTATGTACCGACTGAAAATTTTCCTCTGAATGAGCATGTCAGCATTTTACTCCTTTTTTTGTAATAGGTTTGCCCACTCAGGAGAGAAAACGAATTTTAATGAAATGCTAATGCAGTCCCTCTAGCTTTATTCACAATTTTACACAAAATGTTTAAAATAAGTTATTTTAAAGAGCTATACATAGGTGATATAAATATAGTAAACATTTTCTTAATCTGTGGATAGCTGATAGCCTCTAGATTGCATTGAACTATATAGGTTTCCATTGAGGTGGTTTCATTAAGGTTATGTGATGCAACAGCCTAGACTGATACAAGTCATGCTAATAAGACATTGAATTACGGGAAACTATAATGTCAGAGATGACAGGTATGAAGAGACTTTCCTCCACAAAGCCTGGCTAGAAGTACCCTCATCACAAATTCACAATCCAGGTAAACTGCTAATGGTGTACAGGCTGAGGCAGTGGCAGACTTGACCCTGGCTGAGATGCTCCCGCTGAGGTGCGAGCGCCAGGAGCAGGCAGAGGTGCTGCACAGCAGGAACACCACGGCCTCCTCCGTAATGATGCCCTGGATGGGCAGCTTCCAGCCAGCGACTGAGCAAACTAAGAAAGCAGAATCCACAGGAAGATGTTTTTCTATCATACTCTAAAACAGTGCAGATGAATAGCGTACATATATGTACTCTTTACTCCTTATTTGCATGCTTTACTCTTTATTTGCTTAATGAGCTGTACGCTCAAGATTTTCATTAACAGACTTTTAAGTATTATACTTCTTAGTACTTTTTTCTCTGGGGAAAGACCCTTGATTTCTCCTCATTTCTATTTTATATTTAATTTTTCGGTATGTGTATGTTATGTCTCAAATGATTTCCACTAAACACAATCTTTGTTCATCAAAGGTAGGTTTTCTGTCATATTTAGTCCCTTAAAGTTTAGCATCTGGGCTTGTTGTCCAGATTCCCTCTATTATCAGTGGAGAGACAGAGGCCACTCCAGGGGGCAACTCGTTTGGTTTGTCTCAGCTGCCTTCTTTAGACCTTAATGAATCACCGAGCCATGGGAGGGTTTACATCTCGCTGCTTTGATTTTAGAGAATGCCTGTCCAAGTCCTTTACACGCAGCACCTAGCTTTTAGATGGCTGAATTCAGGGGAGCTGGATTTCATCTCTTCCTGCTATAATGATGTTCCCCTACAGAAATGGTTGCTTTAGAGGGTCATCCCACGCAGTTGCTGAAACAAGCCATGATACGTATTCGCTCAGAAAAGGACACACAGCTAATTTGGACTCCTTGATTTTCCCTGGCTGGATTGGCTTGACAAAATCTGTGTGGTGGTGAAAACCCTACTGTGGCAGGGCTCAGATTCTCCTAAAGATGGTAGGGAAGGAAAGATGGTAGTTAAAATTATAACCTAAACAACATAATGAATGGGCTCCCCTGGTTAATCAACAAACATAAATGAGTTGCAATTATATGATGATCCTTCTTATAGTGATTTCTGCCTGGCAATAGCAGAGCATTTCACGGACTCAGGGCAAAATTCATTATGTGCAAGGGAATAATGTAAGGTCTACGTGCTGCTTAATTTTCACTCATGCTTTCTAAATAACACCTAAGGAGCACTTCAGACAAGCAAAGGTTCTGGCCTGGCCTTTTGACTTTCACTGACTACTTTAGGATCAGCCTACTAAATGAGGGGGTTTAAGGTCATTGCAAAGTACAAGGAAGGTCTAAGAATAGAAGGCAGTTCTTCCCAGTTCCTAAACCCCAAGACCTTAGGTGCCCTTACACATAAAGATACTCACTTCCTACTCCAAAACGCTTAAACGCCTTCTATAAAAGTTTTTCAGATCTCTTTTTTAAAGCACTTCTACAGACTTCAGGATGTTCTTAATACCTTGTTAATATTTTTTCAAATTGATCTCTGATGACTTTCTCCCTGGTTATATATTCCACAGCTGCTGTCTTGACAAGGCAAACAGCAGGAATCTGCTCATCTTCGGGCTCCCTTAACTCTTACAAGGTGCACTTCATTCATTTTAGAGATGTAATTAACAACCTTTGAGTTTCTTTACGCAAGCTCACCTAACTGATCATTACCAGAAACAACAGGGTGTTCTCTCTAACAACAATTTCATTTGCATTTAATTATGCCATATTAGGCAACATTGAAGGTGACACTAGAAAAGGTAAAATAGTTCTGTATTGATTCAGGAAGACGGTAGCAATTCAGCTGGTTTTAATGAGGTAGATTGTGCTATGTGGATGTTTCCAAATGCGTACACAGTGCCTCTCCTGAGAAGTGGGAAGTTGGCTGGTTTTCACTTTCACGGTAACCAGAATGTTCTGAACTTTCACATTTGCATGGACTTGCTCCATGAACATTCCTCTAATTCCAGGTGTGGGGTTTTTTTCCCAGTCTGTCTCTTATTTTCCTAATCAAATATTACTGTGTAACTCCATAGGAATTAATATTCATGCTAACTTTGGGCTGATGGTGATAGGTAGGTAGGTACTTTTGGTAAGATAACTTTCTTCGGTAAAGATGTAAGCTATGAAGTAAGATTCTTTTTAATCTTTAAAGCACTTTCTCTCTTACCTTCCCGTAATGGTAAGTGATCCAATATCCCTCTTCTTTTGCAGCCTTATCCAAACTCTGCTAAAGTCAGTGAGTCTTCCTGTCGATGTCAGCGATCTTTGTCCCACTTGGCTAATTACTCAAGGCATTTAGTACTTAAAACCCCCTGAAATCAGTGAGCTTGTATCAGCGAGTCATCCCTATTATTTGCTTATTACAGTGTCTAAGACCTAGAGAGCCATGCGATCCAGAAGCAGCACTTGCCAGGCTGCTGGAGTCTATCTATCTGCCCCACGCCAGAGGAGCAGTCCCTCGCCACCGGTCCCTCCCTGGGCTCCAGGAGAACTTACCTTACTGACAGACAGATTAGGTTATTGACCCTTGATGTCATTCATGTACCATATGGTGTATGTGTAGTGGAAGGAGAAGCTGAACTGCACCCAAGGGTATATGAGCACAGAATGCAGCTGTAGAGGTATGGCAAGTTTGCAGGATCTGCTGTTTTCGGCTGTTTCTCATACAGTACTTGTCATGTATTATTCCCCATTCCCCAAGATAAATAAAATAGCAAGCTACCTTAAAAAGTAGCTCCACTGACTGTTGCTGTTGCAAGAATATTTTAAAATATGTATCAGAAGGGTTGAGATCCCAAAAACCTCTGTATTTTTAATGATGTGAGTATGAATGACAACTCAGGAACACAGCAGACTTGTATGAGGAATATTCATACAGGAAAAGTCAATATAGTAAATGAAACAAAAAAATATTTTTTCATGTGAAACAAAGAACTCTTTCACAGTTTGTAATCCTCCTCTCTTTACTAAAGTCTACGATCAAGTGCATCACTGAGTACGACTCTGTATACAAGCTTTTAAATTTCTTTGTACCATTTGCAGGGTAACCAGGAGTGCATCAGTTAGAAATATCTTATCCTTTTGCTTTCTTATGAGATGTGGTGGCTCAACAAAGGAATCGGGAACAAATTCTATAGCTTCTTTCACACAATGTAAGTAGAAGCTTTCTTCCAGCTAGTTCTGGCCTGGCATTTACTTCAAGAAAGTACTTATCTCTGGGAGCATACCAGGAAGGAAACTATAAAAATACATTTGAGGATCTTGTCAAGTTAAAAGTGAGCGACAAAGAATAAGCCTCTGCTGATCCTTCAGTGCATTCCAGACAGTCACCCTGCTGGCTAGCTGTGTGTTCCCCATACCAGAAACGGAGAGAGATTATCCCTGACACTTATCTTTAAATTTATGGGTCTATTTTTCCTGTAGTTTTCCCGTCACTGCACTTTCCTGTGAGGTTCAGAGAGAGAACTTTGCCATGTATTTCAAGAGCAGGAAAGAAAAGCCATACAATTCTTTCTCAGGAAATATCTGTTGACCTCCATTTGGCCCAGACGTGTGTGCACAGAAGAAGAGGGTTTTACAGCGCGGGAAGTCAAATCAATCGAGAGCCTGTTTCAGAATTAGCAAGCAAAGATCAGCTCGTATAAACTTCAGTTCTAGAGGCATTTCTAGAAATGAAATGGAAATTATTAGGTAGATTTAATGACAACAGAAACTATTGTTTTCCTTATGGATTTTGTATGCCATAATCATGTGTACATGCTTGTATTTGTATACTTCACATTCTTGCTCACTTACCTTGTTCTTTGTGTGGAAAGAGAATGATACACATAATAATGATGTGCTGCAATAGCAATGTGTGAAAGAGTAGAATCTGCAGTCTAGTAACCACTCTGTGGCATGTAGCTAGAAAGCTGTGAACCAGGCAGTCTTGGTGAATACAGCAGGCCTGAGGGAGCTGGGAGCTGGGCTCTGCACCTCCTGAACGGACTCATTACCCTCTGGCCAGATGCAGCCCAGCTCTGACATTTGAGGGAGAGGTTCTGGGCAGCATTTCTGAATTGTAGCCAGGGAAGTGCCAAAGCACTGTTAACCCATGATGAGTTTTCATTTCAGTGCCTCCAGTGCAGAACTGGACTGGGTTTGCTGAGGTTTCAAGGCGAACCAAATGTAGGTGCCACATAGATTTCTGGTATGACTGCTGAGCTTTGTGGATAATGGTTTTTACTCATTTTATAGAGTAGAATGGATATGACATGATATTTTACAGGGCCTTAGAGACAAATTCCTGCCCCAAGAAGCTTAAATGATGTAAGGAGTTTAAAACGGATTAATTTCTATTGCTTGTGGGAACCTTAAGGTGTATAGCTTTTGCTTCACTGTTCATTTTCTACCCAACTAACCCTTATCTCTCTCTGAGAGCTGATACATAATGTGCTACCGGTTCCTGGAGAGCAGAAGTTAGTTGCAGCCTGCATTGCTGAAATCCAGTGTGCTGAGCTAAGCTATGCCTTTTGAACACAAGCCAGGTAGTGGAAGGATGTGGGAAAAGAAGTAAAGCAAAAACTGGACCTTTGGTGAAAAACAATCCTGAAAGTGACTGGGAAAGAACTGCAGGTGGGAGCTCTCATATGCTCATGCAGGCTGCAGTGCAATCCATTCCTACACTGAGCCAACAGTCCTCTGCAGTGTCAGCAGCCTCTGTTACTTACAGATTAACATGTGCAGACCCATAGGACGAAAGTGCTCTTTATTCAACTGAACAGCTACAGAGGGCCTCAGCACACAGCATGTTACTCTAAGGTCTGGGTAGCAGTCAGGTTTTCAAAGAAAGAACTCCATAAATAGACCTGCTCATCAAAGCCATGAAGAAGGTGCATTGTGGAGCTATAGCGCCTATAGAGATTCGAGTCAGGTATGCAGGGTAAAGCTTCAGCCAACAGCAGCCAGTCATATAACCACTTCTCGGATTCGCCAAAATGGCAACAGTATTGTAATTAAAATGTGAATTTTCAATTTTGTCATACTCGTCATTTGGATCTGCATTTAAATACGACACAAGTATTATGTACCTCTACCTCACAGCAACTGCGCTTCCTCTCTCCTCTCCCTCTTAAAGTGGACAAAAGCAGATCAAAGGAAGCATTACAAAATATTTCCTAATGAAGTATTCAAATGTCTTTAAAAGTTAATTTGATTAACAGCTATTTTAAGCCACTTGCTCAGACTTATCCCACAGCTCAGGGTTTTATCCCACAAAATTTCATGCTTCAATAGAAGTAGAAAGCAAGTGTTAGGAGACCAGCAAACCTCACAAGCATCTGAAAGCACTCTTCAGGACTGGAAACTGCCTACAGTCACCTTCACAATAACCTTGAGAGAAATTTGCAAGCTCATGACAACTGTACTTTCAGAATATTTTATATGGAGAAATATACCTTTCACCAAAGCCCAAGGCAATCATGACCTAAGCTGTAGGACACCCCCGCTGGGACTACAAGCACACTCTCAATTACCTTGTCTGTAAATTATCATAAGAAATTAAAATATGATAAGTTAATAAAAGAAATCTGACAATAATCTTCTTTATTTCAGAAATTATTCTTAGACAAACTCTTTTATCTTCCCAGGATTTTAGGGGAACGTAAACTCTCACCCTCTGAGCAAAATTGTCATGACATTTTTCAGCAACTTCTGTCAACAAAATAGACAAAACGTGATGCACCTTTATCTACCTACACAACAAAGTAATGGCCCTAGAAGTGGAGTACTGCATACCAAATACTCTCATAAAATTGCTCATAATCAATCCTCCAAAGTCATTAACATTTTGAATAATTAATAAATTCAAGAAAATTACAATCTGTTCAAAGACAATCCATGAAAAAAGCCTAAGACTGCCAAACGGGTTATTCATTGTAAATTATTGCTCTGCTGATGTAGTTACATCACATAAAATGAAGCACTCAACCCTTCAAGAGCCAAATGTTTCGCTACCCTTTCTAATGGCTGGCAAATAGATGAAATGAAGCATGCAGAGAGAACTAACCAAGGAGAAACCTTGCAGTGACAGGAGATTGTCCTCAACATATATGGCATTTTATGATCATCAGGAGCGCTGAGATTCCTTCTAAGTAGAATAATAAAAAAATAATAAGGTAACACCAGAGTAAGGGGGATGCTGAGACCGGAAGGAGTGTCAGTATGAATTTGCATTAGGCACAGCTGGAAGGTCACAGAATGTGTTGTGGAACCACGTCTATTAAAATTAAACAGTGTGATAACTGCTGACACAGCAATTGAGCTGCTTACACCAAAGGCAGCCCCACAGCTGGTGTACAACAGCACACATCCCCACACAGACCAGTGAACACCAGTTGATTCAGAGGTCATCACAAGCATTTTTTTAAAGAATCTTCAGATGCTGAAAAATGGACAACATTGAAGATTACCACTAGGTTTATAAACTGCTGCTGAATCCTTCATGGTATATGAATGATAGACTTTAATGAAACGTGGCACTTTCTTCCACAATATAGTATCAAAAATATCTGATACATTAAAGGTAATATCTGAGAAGCTTTCATCCTCCCAGTCTTCTGTTAATAAAACACAGACACTAATCAGATGTTGCCTTTTAAGTGCAAATCAGAGCAGAGATTCACATTCTTACAGTGCTTTGTCCTACTGTCAGATATGAAATGAGTGCAGGCTGTAAATGGGTAAGTCAAGATACTTCTTTCTTGGGATAATTTCAATGTGTTTCTATTATTTAAATCAGATTCCAGACATGCCTGGCTATCCTGACCGCACTGGCTTTATGCATCAGAAAAGTAGGTATTTGCAGAGAGGCTCAACATGTTAGGGGTGGCCAAAGAGCCTTGGCCTCTCTTCACTGCCTGGTGAAGGTACAGCTCTGGTTTCTACTGCCGAGATAGGGGCAGACAGGGTGGAGAGGTGTTGGGGTAGCTGCTGGCCCCACTACTTCCACCTCTTCAGTGGCAGCACGCTCATCTCTCAAAGGGTCTTCCCCCTAAGCTGGTTCACCTTCCATGTGAGGTTTATCCATGGGCTTGTCCGTTCTTCTCCCCTGGGAAATGCCCTGGCCCATGCTTAGATCACTGCTCCTCTGTTGTGCCTGTGCTGCTCAGGAGCCTTCAGCGCTGTGAGCTGTTTGACTGGACCACAGAACAGAGTTGGAAGAAGTCCTTAGGACTCCACTTCTGCTTCCAAATCTTTAAAAGAAGTACTTTTCAGTCCCAAAGCATAAGACATCATTTTTGTAGTGGACTTTACCCCTGACTAATAAGAGGTACACACCTGAAGTAATTTCTCCAGAACAGTACCAAATGCATTAAAACCAAGGAAGAAAGAACCCTGGCCATCAGATATCAACAGTCAATCCTTTTATAAAATTTTGCATGTGTGTAAGATAAATGGTTGATTATTCCAAAGGAAGAAAGCTCTGTGAAGGTTATGGCTCCAAGTAAAAGGAAACTGAAGTCACAAGTCAATGGTCTTCATTCCAAATAGCCATGTCTGCACTCGGTGGACCAGATGATCTACTGCCATCCATCATGGCTCCCTCCTTGTAACAAGATTTCTTTCCAAAAGCAACTACTGGGCACAGAGGGGATGGTGCACACCAATGCAGGATGATACCATACAGGCCAGTTGTTGTCCATACGTGTACTCCACACTGCACTGAGGACCACCCCGTACAGCAGGAGGGACACGGCAGATGCACCTATCCTACATTTGAAAGCAGCAGCCATAGAAGATAACACACAGAGATAAAGCTGTATTTCAGAAGTTACCAAATCAGAGCTTTCAAAGAGCTCCAGCAACAAGGTTGTGCAGTGAGGAGGAGCAGGCAGCACCTGAACACATGACAAACCCAGCAGTGCTTTAATGTGGGTACTGGTTATTAAGTTAAATACCTTATAATATATAAAAAGGAAACTTCTTCAGGTCATAGTATTCTTTCTAGCAACTTCCTTCAGCACGGTCACCATCAGGTGCCTCCACAGCCCAGAGACGGCCCAGAGACAACACAGCACTGTTGCTGGAGGTTCCAAACCTAAACTGTTCCGTTTGCACATCCTGTTTCCACATTGCACAGAAAGGGATTTTCCACCCTCCCCCCTCCCCCCTGCCCCAACCAGTTAGTACTGAGATGATAAACTGATATACAAGAAACTTGAGGTAGTCATATGTTCAACTGTTTCCTTACATAAACATTTTTGAGGATTTTAAATTATAAGGAAGCCATTTACCAGGCAGCGGTAAAGGAGGTATTGGGCTGTTGAAAAGAAGCAAATAATCAGCGTAAGAAACATTTTGTTCTGCTGTATATCTCTTTATATATTGCCAGGAGATGGTAATGAGCAGTGAGTCATGAGTAGAGTTTCACTGCAATGAAAAGGGGCAGGAATAGACCAGAAAGTACACCCTATCCTTTCAAGATCTCCCATCCCATAAATATCCAGATCTTCATTAATCAAGGCTTTAATGTAAATTATTGTGATTATTGCAAATTAATGCTGGGGACCAATCCAACAGAGTTGTCCAATAGATGTCCCTGGAACGCCGAGGCACGTATGCTTTTCCCCACAATGCTACTGGGAGCCTCCTCTCCTTCCATGGCTCCCCAGTATGCACATGCTGCTGGTGAGGCATTTAACATCATGCCTCCAGCAGCTTTGAGGCCTTAAGGCATAGAAAGAATGAGGTGAAGCAATTCTTAGGTTTATTCCAAATGTAGCAGATCTTCAGAGCCTTAGAAATAGTCATTTGATGCTTGGCAAAATTTCTTACAGAGGAGTCAGACAAAACACTAGGAAAAGAGTTGTCTAATAATTGTTGAAAGAATAACTTACAGAAGGGTTTCTGCTGCAGTAAAATACCCTTTGTTTCAGTCTTACCTATGTAGTTACTGTATGGACGTGTGTCTATTGTATGGTCTTGTCTCTAGCGGATAAGAGTAACTATAAAAGCCCGCTAGAGGATTTTCTAATTTCCTTTTATCATTAACACTGATGAGAACACTGTAGCTATCTGAGTAACACTGAATGGCATATTACTCACTACATCTATCGCCCTTGGATGTGAATCCCCAGCTATGTATTCTAGAAGAACTCCAGGTTAACTGAAAGCATCGGTACCTTAAGTTATTATTTGTCTTATGATAGCAACAAGAGGCCAGTGATCCAGGATGCTGGAGACTGTCCCTTCTCCATAGCTTTCCTTCCTGCAAGAAACAAAATGTCCTCGGGTCACTGAATGATGGGCATGTTCTGTCTACAAGGCCAGGAGTACAGAAGGGCATGGGAAGCCCTGCTGGACAGCAGCTTGCTTCTCAAGCGCAGGATGTTAGAACAGATCATCCTGGTTTTGAAAGATGTGTCCCTACTTACAGAGCTCAAGTATCTTCTTGAAAGTGTCACACTGATCCTTGAGAGCTGGTTACACCTGAAGTGCTCTTTGGGCCAGCATGGGAGGAGAGGGGAGACTGGATCTATCACTTTCTCTCTGCTCTGTATTCTTTATGTGAACTCTTCTAGCAACAAGTTTTTCTCCCTTCATGACAACTGCCAGAGAAATTTGACCTCTGGTTATCACCTGATTTAAAAGTGATGTACAAGACTGCCAGCCTGCCCTATGTTGTCATATGTATGTATTTTTGTTTAGGTATGTCACTGCGAGGACAGCTAAGTAGCCTGAGTTTTCTGCAACATATCTTCCAAGTGTTTTCATCACCCTGCAAGGCATCCTTCTGTTGTAAGTGCCTACAGAAGCTTCCCAAACTAAATTTGTCAGTGGCAGCTTCCCTGACTGCTTACATGGCAATCTAATTTGTCTCATCAGGACCCAGCCTCACTTCATCTCTATCTACTTCCCTGACTCTTCTCAATCTCTTGCACCCGAGTGCCCCATCTGAACTCTGTATTCTTTCATTCCTCCTGCTTTACCTGCGTTTCCACCAACCAGGCCCCTGTCCTTTCTTCTCATCCATGCAAGACAAGCCACAAGTCCTCAAGCCATCCTCCCCTCCTCATCCTGAGCTGACCCATGTCTGGCATCCTGAACCAGAAGCACAAATACAGGCTTCAAAGTGACGTGTGTGAGGCAACAGCAGCTGCAATGGCAGCTCTGAGCTCTGTCTGTGCCCTTCTGCCAGAAGACGGAGGTGCCTGTGTCACATCTCCTGAAAAGCTCCTCTTGCACAGCAAGCTGGGAGAGGTTGTGGCCGCTGCTTCCCATTCAAACTTCTCATACAAGACTTGAGCAAAGTCTGGGCAAGTGTGAGAGTTGGCAGAGCCACCAGCATGTGTTCTGTATTTCCTTGCCCATAACGAACATCTGGATGTGATCTGAGAGGAACCTCTGCTTCTTAACTCTGTGTAGTGATTGCTCCCACCTCTGAAGGGGCAGGCTGAGAAATCCCACTCTACATCTGACCTGCTGATCACCAGCACAAGCAATCTTACGTGCTTATGACCGATGGCGGCTGTGAAAACATGGCATTTTTCATGAAGCTTTGCAAATCTCCAGGGAATTAACAGAATGATGTGGAGAACCATGCCAGCTTTGACCTGTGTTTTGGGTTCAGCAGATTGCTGACTGTGAGCAACTGGTGAGATCAATTCAACATCTGGGAGTCGGTCCTCTGAGCAGGACACAGCCCGATGTGTGGCTGATGCAGCGCCGGAGTTGTGTAACCTGCGGCTCACAGCTCACTGGGGCTGCCAACACCCAGGATCTGAGAGCAGGGCTTGATCCAGATGCCATGCTATGTCTGGGAATACTCCTCAACCATCCTAAATATGCATCCTTAGTACCAAATTACCAGCTGAGACGACATCTGGAGACCCAGCTGAGAAAACTGGTAACTGAGGTAGCAGAGAAAGGCCAGTTCTGACAAAGTCAGACAAGAATTTGCATTTTTGTCTGTTCTGCTCCGTGCTGTTGCCTTTCTGCCTACACCTCCTCATGTCCACTGGTTGGCCCAGGAGGCCTTCTCTTCCTTGTGGGTTTCTCAGCAGCACAGCCTAACTGCAGGCGTGAGGCATCTGCAGGATGAAAGGCTTCAGATGCTCTCTTGAAGAGCGAGAAGGTCAAGTGCTTGTTTCCATCCGTAGTCCAGCATTTTACGCTCAGCTAGGTCACTTACAGAGGTGGACAGAGTATATTTCTTCAGTGCTGCTACTTTTTAAAATGCTGTACAATTATTTTTTTAATCTGTTTTTGCCTTCTGGTCTTAATCTTATCTTGATGTTAGTCTTTTCATACATCTTACCTATAAGACTTGCACCTTAGAGTCATGATTTTGGGGAAGATTCAATTCCAAACTTTTGCAGAACTATTTAAAAACTGATTAAAACCTGGAAAGAGAGACAAGCTGATTAAATAGCACAATTCAGAAGTCAGCCATTCGGTGTGACAAAGGAAATGCAGATTCTTTCAAACCCATGTTGCTTCATCATATTGACCAATTCGATCCTACAATTATCATTATTTTAGTGTTATTAGGAAGAGAAAAATTATGACCATGGCATGATGTGCTGTCAGCCTGATCCAGACACCCACTTACTGCTTCATTTTGCTAACTCTCAGTGTTTCTAAGCTTCTTTGTAATTATGGGCTATGATAGCATGTACGCACTGCATAGCAATCAGAATTATAAAAAATTTGAGTTAAGTCTTTAACTGCACTATTCCAAGTGTTCATTAATCAACACGCTTATCAAGTTGTTTTTTTAATGTGCTCGCATTCTTCTGGCAGCAAGTGCAGTTTACTTGAATAAGGACTGAAAGATTTGTCACTGTCAAATAATACAAAAGCGAGTGAATGGCCTCCATCACCGTAACAGCCAAATATCCAATTTGGCTTGCAGCTCTTGTGTACGACTGTGATGAAGCAATACATACTATAGCTATGAAATATATACTTAAAAGCATGATGCGGAACAGGGAGTGCTGGGAATGCTACACAGAGTCGTTCGTATGTGAAACAACTATGCTCAGCCTTGCGCTTGCTTGCTTGCTGGATGTCTGCGAGCAGATCCAGTCTCTCAGCATAAATGCAAAGTAACTTTAAGGCTGCTGTAATTTTCATCTGCACTGAACAAGTGCAGGAAAACCTGTGGAGCTTGAGATTTTCTGGGGTTTCTAATACAGGTAGGTTTTCCCAGAAGAAATAACAAGCTTAGTGAATCTGGTACCAAGTCTCTTGCCAAATCTTGTATTTCTCCTCTGAACTGGAGGGTTGCTACAAGTACTTTATAGTGGAAAAAATACTAGGTGTTATGAAATCTGCCTTCTATTCCTAGCATTCCTTTCAATTACCTCTGAAACTTTTGAAATCACTTTGACATTAAAATTCAATGTGAGGTAGAGATCAGATAGAAAGTACAGCTGAATCAGTTGCAATTTCTCAAAGGAAAGCAATTGAAAAAGAGGTAATATGAAAGGCTGAGACAGTACTAATAAAGGCATCTGAAAAGCACAGTTTAAATAAGCAGATAAATGCATTATGTTTTCAGTACAAAATTCAGTCCCACTCAACCCATAGTAATCAGTTTTCATTTTAATGTTACAAAATGTTTGTAACAACACCTCCATCGCTGCCTTTAATTCCCATGTAACACAAGATCAATTACACTCTTTTCAGACAGCTGTTTTTTTGCTTTATATTTTGCTTCAGAACAAATCATTAATATTTTTCATATAGGCATATGCTCAGTACTGTTATAATGTTGTTATCCAAAACAGATTACAGAAGCAGGTTCATCAGTTGAACAATCTTGGCCTCACAATACCTTTTTCAGTCTAGGAGAAAATGGTCTGTTTTATCAATAGCTGCTCTTTACCCAGAGATTTTCTGCAGAAAAACTAATGCAGCTATATAGCTATCTCAGTGGCAATACACAGTATTCTTTCATGGAGATATTCAATAAAAAGGACTGTTCTTTTCTTTGTCATTTATTGTACCGCCATTATTGAGTCAAGTCCCAGTTGAAGTAAGGACCTCGGTGTACCGGATTACAACCGTGCAATAATATCTGTCTCTCATGTATTATACCCACCCGTGATGTATTTTCCCTCTCAGGATAAGTATTGGAAGAATAGATAATGGGGATGCATTCAGTATCTCTGTTCAAAGGGGAGACGTATAAAAGAGCAGCTATCCCATTAAGTAGTTGCTTATTTCTAAGGGATAAAGATGAGTCTGCTACAAAGATATTTCTAGTTTCCTTTGTTACCACTCTATTTAGGCAGAGAAAATAGCTTCTAGTAGTGTTTATAGTTAACATTGCAAAAGCTTCTATTTTGGTTTGAAATGTTCATTTGACAGTAGTGCTTACTAACATAACCCGATGACCAAAAAGAACATATCTGAAGCACTTCAAGAAAATGTATATTATTAATCACTGAAAGGTGATGGCCAGATTTAACCAGGCTGCATTCAATTCAAGGTCCAGTTTGTAGTACAAAGATCACTTCAGGCCACTTTTATAGTAATTTTGTATGAATATAGCAGTTTCCAACAGAAATTAAACCAGATTTAGGGGCAAATGTTGAAAAATATTGTAAATAGACACTGGTCTTCTCTTCAATGTGCTAAGTCATGCTTGTCCTGCTGCTATTTCTCTTTCCACTAATTTTATTTACAGTTTTGTTGTGTAGATATTTGCAGGTAGGAGAGCTGAGCAAACAGCATTTTCAATATGGGGTGATTCAGATATTTGTATATGTGTCCCAAATCAGATTGGAAACAATTTTTATGGGAAAAAAACACATGGAGAATTTTAGTTGAGAAATGCAGAAGTGTTTGCTGGGTGTGCAGTCATTTGCCAGCCAGGATTTGTTACAGGACTCTGCAGAAGGGATGCCCTGGTGCACGATAACAAGGAAATTTATTCCAACGCCCTGAAGCACGGAGGTTATAGCTCAGATTAAGCAAAGCCAAACCAATCTATTCTATTTCAGTTCTCTCACTGCAACAAGTTTGCAAATTTAACATTTTCATGTGAAAATTTGCCATTTTGCAGGACTTAATGGCTGAAACTCTGGTTTTCTGGGAAAATCCCTAGTCAGGTGCAGAAGCAAGTGGATCTTAGAGCTGACATATTCAAGGAAAATTAAGTTGTAAATAAACTCAGGCAGGTTAAGTGCACACTCACCAAGGCAGTGAAGACAAACTGTGACTCGCCCCAGCAAAGTCAGCTGCTCAGCAGGGTGTGAGAAGCTGATGGTTCAGCCTGAGAACTCCTGTCATTCATTCACTCTATGGGATAAGGCAATTTGCAGAATAAAACAATCCAAGAGATTGCACCAAACAAATGTGAGGAAATCATGATATGCTCATAAAAATTTTGTGAAAAAAAGAAAGGCTAAATCTGTCACAAAATATGTATTACTGCTATTCCTTCTATTGCCTTGGATATAAAGTAGTTTCAATTACAAGATAGCGAGGATATCATTAAACTCCCAGAACAGAACAGAAGTTGCTCTTCCTCAGCTCATTCGACTGTTTTTGTATTATCGTTTAGGAATTCCAACATAAATATTTAGCCATAAGGAAAGGTTGCAAGCAAAATATGACTTGTGCACAAAATGCTTCAATTTAAAATAGAAACAGTCCTCCTTTGACAAGGTTAAATGCAACTTTTAACACTCCAAGGATGCCAGCAGATAAAACACAGAAATAAAAAGCAAGGAGCCAAAAGACACATATGGAGTTAACAATGCTGTTCAAAACCTCAGCGGAGGGCTGAGATGCACATTTTTAAAATAGTTAAGCCTGAGCGTGCATATCAATGCGAGCGTCTTCTGAAATCGGTGCTGGCGTTCTCACACGTGGGAGTACCTTCACGAGCCCTGGAGGTGACAGGGCCACAGTTCAAGTTTGTGAGATGGGAAACAGCAACTCCCTTGCCCTCCCTCTGCCAGAGGTCCTCCTTTCTGCATGGGCTGTTCCCAGGCAGACTGTGGGCATCAGGAGTCATCCTTGAGGCTGGTGTGATGGGTGCTCATGGGTCCAGCCGGCTACCTGAGCAATGGTTGTGCTGAGCCTTGTGTGACATCAGGAGATGATAGGTCCCACTCTGTACACCAAAATCTTTGTCAGTGCTCAAGGAGGCAGCTCCCTAATCTCTGCTCTTTGCCTTGCAACTTATTTGCATCCCAGCAGGGCATGGTTTAGTATTCAGTTTGTTGGGGAATTTGAAGACTTAACACAGTCACGATAAACTTGTGACATCTTTTGATCTCAAAAGTCTCCTTTATAATTACAGCTGAGTCATCTCCTTTTCACTCTAGGGCATGCTATTATACCTGTAACTTTGAATCGCAAAGGAAGAAGATCGATAGAGGCTACAAGGAGCTGGGAGTGGACCCAATCTTTTCCACAATGCAACAGCTGTGATTTTCGTGACAGCTCACACTTGTGGTAACTTGGCCTACAAATCATACTGCTTTGCTGGCAACGACACTGGGGGAAATCAAAAAACTGTACCTGATTCTGACCTGTTCTATACTTGTGCACACACACATCGATCCGCTTGCGATGCTGGATGTAAACCACATCCAGTTAGAGAAGAATTGGGCTGCTTATGCAAGAGCAAGCTCCCTGCGAGATAATCTGTACATCAGAACAGTGCCTGGACTGTCCAGTTACTTATAGACTGCATGGGCGTCTCTGTGCTGTCTGGCAAGAGGCAGCGCTGGGTTGCAGCCCTGACCCTCCGTGCACAGCAGTGAGGGGCCACAGGCAGCCTGGAAGGCAGTCGTGTCAGTGCAGGGGCAGGATGTGTGCGCGCTGAGGTCGCTCATTCAGACCGGGACAGACTCAGTCACGCTGCCCAGACTGGAAACCTCCTTCTTCTACTTGGATCTACATATGTTATAGTGCCATAAGATCATCTACAACAGCTTAAGGTGTTTTATACAAAATAGGTATGCGGGCACATGAATGCCTGTGCGTAATACAACTATTTTAACTTTCCTACAGAGAGAATGCTTTCCCTGTACTGGATAAGAAGCTGCCAGCCTTGGAACAGCTATTTTTTTCCTTATACCACATGAAGACATTGCTATTCAGACTGAATTTTAGTGTGAATCATATGATCGCATTGATGCTTCAGAATGTAAGAGCAGAATTCCCTTTTGGCATTAATAGTGTTTATGAAAGAAACCAGAAGAACTTGTTCAAATATAAAATGCGGTCATATTTTGCCTTCTGGCACTTTAAAAATTTTTATTTTATTTCTGCTAAAGGAAAAGAAAAAACAGTCTGAAGAAATTTAGATGAAAAAATATCAAAAGATCATCGCACCACCCTTAAGGAGATTCTCATATAAAGTACCTCTCAACAGTCTTCTGCATAGATTTTGTTGTTGTTGTTGTTATGGGACTAATCTATATTTTATTAAGAGCATTCTGAGCTCATATGCACTTTTCATTATACAAGATATGCAACTACTCTGTTAATGGCCAGCTAGAAGTGGTATGCAGAGACACTGAGAACTTGTTTGGAAAAGACTGAAGAGGAAGAACACATATGACTCATACAAAAATGTATTGAGCATTGTGTTTCTACAAAAGGTAACTGTCTAAAGGCCCGAGGAGCCCAAGCTGCTGGAATCTCATGTTCTCTGTCACAGAGAGCCCGTGCTGGCTCTGCATCTGGGTAGCCTGATTTCATCAGGGTAACCCTAGCTGAGAGCGCTTCAGTTTAACTGGGGAGAAGCAACAGCCTGGACTTCAGCGCAGGTTGTGAGGAGAATATGAAGAATAATGCTGGATATTTCCTCCGACACCCCTGTCATGCTGACACTTGCGTTACTTCATTTCACTATGACCATTGCTGCTACTTAAGCTATCAAAACCAAAACTACGTGCACTGCAACTCCCTTTCATTGCCGCCTTTAGTATAATGATTATCACCCCAAAAAGGACAGAAAATACAAATATGTCCTAATCCTGCCAATGTTGGCACGTTACTGATTTTAAATAGGTGACTGATTTTGGCAAACCGTCATATAAAAATGTAGTTGGGTTTATGTATTCTTGCACTATTACTATTATGATACATTAAGTTTATTTTTTCAAATCAGTGTTCAAGATATGATTGATGATGCGTGTGTTAGGAAACAACAGAAAAAGGTAAGTGTTGAAGGCAGCAATAGGAGCCCCTATTTTTGATGAATTACAATCACCAGGACTTTTTATAAAAATTGCTATTTAGTTAGAACGTCACAGCCAAGTGCTTAACTCCAGATCCTAAATGCAGCTTTGGGCACCTGATGGAAATGCACAATTTCTCAGAGCTGCTAAGCACACACAAATTTTACTGAAGCTAAAAGGTGGCTTCAATAGAAGCCAAGTGGAAGAACTTTCTAAAAACCAGGTTTGCTTTTCTTGGCAGCTTCAGGAGCAGTTGGAAACAAGTTCTACCCCTGTAGTTTCCATGAAGCTCTCATGGCTGTGTTGTGCAGAATAACAACATCAAGGTGGCTTAAATGGCTGTGAATTTCCTGCAGCAAGGTCTCCATGACAATGTTTAATATACAGCTATAAAATTACAGACAATGTTATTTACATCAACAGCATTTACTATGACCTATCAAATTACCCTTTATTCATTAAATCGATAGTTTCCAAACTTCATTTTCACCAAGGACTGAAGTATTTGCTGAAACATTATTATGGAACTAATAATGGCATTATTATTATAATAGTCCAAAACTATCCATATTACCGAGTTATTATCTTTACATTTCCTGGATGCCTTTTTCCACCTCACCCAGACACTTCTGTTATGCTTGCCTTCCTTCAATCCTCCACTGCCCCATCTTAAAAATTTCAACCATTTTTCGCTATAGGGTAGCTAGTACCCCCCACAACTTCTTAGCATGTCTTGAGCCTCTCACTCCTTTCCCAGGAGGTGTAGAGACTTGTGACTCCGTAGAGGCACTGTTCCATGTTTCCATCCGTAGGAGGATTTCTGGTCATTTGCAAGTTTGTGCTCAGGGAAGAGAGCACCCTTGGGACAAACCCCTCCACGTAGAGGTACCATCCTGGAGCACAGACACTGCTACCCTTGGGTGAGACCCCGCACACTCCCGGAGCAGGGTGGCAAGCATAGTGCAGTGCCAAAGACCAGTTTCAGTCCCACATCAGAAAAACCCTGGATACAGACTCTCACTGAATGGCTTTAGGGCATCTAGAATAAAACAATAATTGTACATGTGAGCTATAATCCCATGTCACAAAATCCCCTGTGAGGAGCACATGAAAACAACGCAGGGAACAGAGCGGCACAGTGCTTGCACTCGTTTCCTTAAACAGGTCAGCTTAAATTCAGGGAGTGGCTGGTTTTGACTGAAAGCACTGACAGGCCAAACCTTCCTGAGCAACTTCTCTCAAAGAACTTCATCCTTGAAAACCTGCTACATCAATGTAGCTGCCAGCAGGGCCAGAGAGATACCTGCTTATCAGCATTTTAAATGCTTCCTATGCACTTTGCACAAGCCCTTCCTACCAGCTTTGAATTTCAGGCTTCATCAGATTTAATGGAGCACCGTAGCTGTATTTGTGGTGTCAACACTTTTCTTTGGTCTCCTCTTGAGCTGCAGACTCTCTCCCTGCTATCGCACCAGGAAACTTTTTGACCCTGACTTCCACGCCTGCATCCCTCACTAATTGCTGCTGAGATGGAGGTCTGCCCAGAGCCAGGTTGTTTAGAGCAAACTGTCGAGGGGAATATCTTACAGTGCTCCCCACCCACAGAAATCCTTTATTATAAAATAATACATAAATATAGACAATACATTTCCAGATTTTATTAACCACGGGTCTTTTAACAGGACTGTAGCTCAGTTAGTCCTGTTATGAAAGTGTAAATGGAGATATCACCGCCTTCAGTACACAGAAATCCACAGAAGGAACCACATTTTGGTTCAGGATTGCAAACTGCAGGCACAAAGGACAAAGGACAAGCGGGTGTAGCTGTGACCACGGGTTCCTGGCTTTTCGTGCAAGTAGATGGTTGTTTGAGGGCTGGAGGCACTAAGACTGGCATAAGTAGCCCCAAAACTGCCGCACTGCCTTCACTGTCAGCCCCACGCTGTGCCCAGTCAGGGAAGGCAGCAAGCAGCAACAGTTATTTTACTCTCGTCTTCAAGGAGACTAAAGCCAGCTTTACCTAGGCTGGAGACAAGTTTCGGACCAGCCACAGGGTACCACAACGGCATCGCAGCCTCAGAGGCCGTGGGGTTTGCACAGGGCTGTTGTGCCGGTCATGGGCAGCAAGCCCTCAGCACCTCCCCGCTTCAGGCACGGCTCAGCAAGCAGAGAGGGAAGGAGTTTGAAAACACGGGGTGAAAGGAACTCCCCTGCACCACAGTAAGAATTCTTTTCAGTGGCTAAGCTGAGAAATGGTTGGCAATAACCAGCATTAGGTTACGGCATGCTAATCATTTACTCTCATTACTTGAATGTATTGAGGTGCATATATCGCTCTCAAAAAGGGCTACAGCTCCACAGAAATCATTGAAGATTTTTTAAAAATATACTTTATATTAAAAAAAACTGTAAACACAGATGTTCAGTCACAAAATAATTATATTTCCAGAAGGGCAGTATATTTATTCTTATTCTATGTCAGCTATTTGGTGGAAGATTGTGATGCTCGCTTTATTGCTTTAAATCTGTTGAAAAGCATATTTTCTATCTGGTTTCTTGGGTTGATCCACACAATAGCTGAAAGGCCAAGACCAATAAAAGTCAAAGGTTAATCTGATTTTCAGATACATCAGCTGGAGCAAGTAGAAGGTCATGAAGATTGCCTATTGTTGTGGCGATGTGTTTGCTTAGGGCATTTCCCGCTGCTGCCTCTGCCGCGGAAGCAGAGATGTTCAGACAATCCTGTTTGCACTTTTTCCCCATCAGCCAAACTGACTTCCCCCTGATGCAACCTTTTCAGTGTGATTTTAGCACTCCAGTTTATCCGTTGGGGTTTTTTGAGAACATCTGAAGAAACCAAGGTCTCTGTGATCTCAGAAGATCCTTCAAGGTAGCCAAAAGGTATATTGCAGCAGAACCGAGAGGGGTCCCGTTCCCAACTATCAAAACTCCTCAGAGTCGCTACATGCCATAACTGACACGCTGCTAATGCTTTCTTACGTGTCTGTCCCTCAGCTGGCAGCGCTGTAGTACTCAATTAAGTCCTGGGTTTTAATCGCCGATTCAGTTCAAACTGGGAGAAATGAAGCTGATAGAACTGTCATATTTTTGTGCCTCGGGCAATCTACTATAAGAACGCTCACAAAAAATATTATTCCTTTTCTATTATTATTATTTTAAAATCTACTCTACAGAAGACTTTCAAAAGCTGTAGCTTCTAGTCAATAAAACAGGAAGTAAAAACCAAAGACAAATCAAGCCACCCCCTACCCCCCAATAAATAAAACAAGTTAAGGAAGAATCCATTTAAATAAAACTGCCATAAGCATTAATAAAAGAGAGCGATGAAATTACAAAACAACTGTGGGGAGAAAAACAGCAATGTGCTTGTCCAAGCTAAAAGTGGTTTAGAGCCCACATTACTGACACAGGTCTTTGCAGAAAAAGCAGCAGATAATGTAACAAGAGACCTTTGAAGGATACTGTAAAAGAAAGGACAAAATTTACAGTATCTTACTACACAACTAAAGCAGGAGAGCTCCTTTTTTTACTCTAACACAACTTAATAAATATTTGTATACACACTTTTACCTCTTCATCATAAGACTTTTGGTAGTGCCAATAAATTCTAAATACTTGCTTTTGCCTTGTTTGTTCTTCTTTCTTTGGCTATTGACAAGAATATTGTCAATACATTAGTTGTAGCAATCTGAATGACAGCATGTTAATACCAGAATGTCATGTGTTTGGGCAAGCGCATAGCCAGGCTGACTATGCAGGGCCACATACATCTCACAAGCAGGGCTCGAAAGAAAAAAATGAATGGAAAAACAGTTTCCATATTCCTGCTCACAGAAGACAAGCAGAAATCCGAGAGCAAAATACAGAAGTAGCATAATTTCTTTAACTTTCTCTGCCATAATTCAGTACAGCTGGGACTGTGATTTTTGACAGCACAAAACATGTGGTAAACTCAGCCTGAAGACTAGGAGCCCAGGGTTTTGATAGCTTGTTCAAAAACCCGACTTCCTTCCTCGGCAAGGCTGGCTGAGAACCAGTGCCATGTAAGGCACCTGGGATATTGCATGCTCAGGCTGACGACACTCAAACCTTGAAGTTTTGCCAGAACTGTTCATTTAATTAATATTAAAAAAACACCCCCACCTGTCCAAACTAAAAAGGAGAAAGCAAAAACAAGAAGGAAAAAAAAAAGTACTATCAAACTCTAAGGAGGGCATGATGTTAAGGCTTCATTGTGCTGCAGACAAGACCCCGGCTGATGCACAGCTGAAATCCAGTGCGTGGCTGGCCCAAGCTGCAGGAAAGCGTGCACAGCAGGAGCTCCAGCTCAGATGCAGGGAGGGAGAGGATCCCTCTTTGTGTTTGCCATCCGCTCCTGAGCCGCCTTCGGCAGGCACAAAGCCCCTCACCCATCCATCCCACTTACTCTTGAAAAACCCCATTTAAGGAGCGTCTGCAGCGAAGGCAGCTAGCAGGTTACTCAAAAATTCCCCACCACTTGGTATATACAAATCACTTCCCTGCGCGTTTAACCCCTACTCAGGCATGACTCAGGACCATCTTATGTTCTGAAATACAAACTCCTACTCAGCCCAAAATGTTGAGGTAGTTAAAACACATACATCTGTGCCTGCGCTCAGCCAAGCTTCTAGTGCTGTCCCATAACTCTAAGCACCTACAAATGCCCACATGTCCTTTTTCCTGCTCTTTTTCCGGTTGTCTCTGCATTGCAACCTATTCGATTACTTTCAAGTTTTTTTGCTGAGACTGCCAGCAAAAGTGTTGCCATTGGTGACATTGTGAAGCATCTTACATCATCACGACAAGATGTTCTTTCACAGGAGCCTCGGAAAAGGAGCCCGAGAGAGGATACAACCATTTTGCTCCACCTCCCCTATGAAACGCCACCAGCGGAAGCACATAAACAAGCTAATCCCTATTCCATCCCATTATTAGCAGATTTAGCTACAGGCATTAAAAAGGAGCAGATAATGGAAAGTAAGAAGAGGCTGTAGAAACAAAATTGTGATGGTGATATTTATTGCAAAATTAGATGTTTATTTTCAGGATACCTGCAGATGGATTCTTGTAGAAAGTCATTCTGTGGTTTTTGGCAAACGTGAAATTCTTACAGGCTTATGGGCAGCTTCCATTGAAGTATTTATTTATATTTATACAGATTGCAAGCTGTTACAAGGTTTTGTGACATCTTTTACTCTGATTGCCAGTCAATGAAGATCCTTCCTTAGAGCCTTTTTCCTGCCTGGGTACCTACACCAGGGCTGTTGTCACGCAGCTCAGGGTATTGCATTTACTAGGTCTCTACCATGAGAAGGTATATGAACCCACTTCTCTGGCTGTACAGAGTATTTTTGAGTAAGGCTGTGACAGGGCTCCGCTTTGCATCACCACATAAATACTTCTGGGAAGGGGCAGAAAGAATGAGTCTGCAAAAGCAGGAGGGAGAGACTCCCCTGGGGAAAAAAACACCTGGGTTCCAGCCCCGGTTGACTAGAGGATGGTGCAGTAGAAATCAGGTATAGCAGAGGAAATACATCACCCCGAGTATGGCTAGTATTTATTTATTTTTAAATTTACTTGGTGATCGCGCTTTGGCAAGAACACCAATGGCTTCTTTGATCTTGTCCGCTCTGATAAGCCTAGAAATGGTGGGGGTTGCTGTAGGCGCGGACAGGAGATCTGGTATTGTGGGAAATAGGATTGACGTCTTAATAAGCGGCATTTTCTCCTCCACATCACTATGATGCCTCGGGCACTGTGCTTCTGAAGGGCCTTTCTCCGGAGATAAAGAGCTTCCTCACGCTTATTAAATGTCGCACAGTACTTTTGAAAAGGTAAGAATAACTTCATTGATCGCCGCATGGCATGGTAATCTTCCTAAGCAAAATCATGTGCAAAAATAAGGCTCTAGGCAGTTTTTGTTTGGGGGTTAACAGAGAAAAACAACTAATTCTTCCTTCAAAATTGTTTTTTCCCCTGCAGATACAGTCTCATCACCATAATGTCAGAGACCTATTCTGACACACTCTCTGAATTCATTCGGCTGCAGAGTTCACACCTGTGGATATCCTGCACGTCTGTGGTAATATGACACAGAAGTTGATGCCCACAGAAATGCTGCATTCATCTCACATTAGACTTAATTCTCTCACCAAAGTCTTTGGGAGTTTCCCCATTGCTTTTATTCAGAGCATGAAAAGCACAGGAAACATAACTTGAAGCGAGCAAGCAACCTAAGGTGTAAGCAACGTACAAGCAAGAGTTACATTGCTGAAATAAATTCCATACTCTTATGAGGCAGAGCCCCAAGTATTTCCATGTTCTGCAAAAGAAACAAAAAAGGGCCTGCACCAGAAATATTTTTTATGACCAGAAAACATGTAACCACGTGGAGTCAATGTACTGCCACTGGGTACGCTTCCAGCTGCTCCACACAATATATCCTCCGCTCAAGTACTCAAGAGCTGGAATCAGAGTCCTGACAGCCAAGTAGGTATTTTATCTTGCAAGATTTTCCTTTATTTCAAAGTGAATTTTGTTACAGTTCTTTAAGAAGTGGCTAGAAAGGCAGAAATAGGACACAGGGAACCGGAATGAAGCTGCGTCCGTGGAAGTTCAGACTGGACATTAGGAAAAGGCTCTTCACTGAGAGGGTGGTCGGTCACTGGAACAGACTCCCCAGGGAAGCAGTCGGAGCAGCAAGCCTGTCAGAGCTCAAGGAGTGTCTGGATGATCCTCTTAGTCATACAGTTTAGCTTTAGGTAGTCCTGCCAGGAGCAGGGAGTTGGACTCCATGATCCTTAGGGGTCCCTTCCAACTTGAGATATTCTATGATTCTATACATAAATAGTACCTACAGAGAGCTTATGATAGTCTTAAGTTTTTTGCTGACTGCAATTATTTGTCTCCTAACCTCCAGGTTGTGGGGGACAAGTTGATAGCCGGAGGGCAGGGCTGCCACTCAGAGGGATCTCAGTGGGCTGGAGGACGGGGCTGACAGGAACCTCCTGAAGATCACCAAGAACATATGCAAAGAAGTCCTGCAACTGGGATGGAGTAAATCCGTATTGAGAGCTGACAATCGAGAAAGCATCTCTGCAGGAAAGCGCCTGAGTGACCTGGTAGACAACAAAGCGAGTATGAGCCACCAGTGTGCCTTTGCAGTGATGAAAACTAACCACATATTGAGGCGTATTAGCAATAGTCAAGTGATCATACCCCTCTAAATGGCACTTGTGAGAGTACTGTGACCAGTTTGGGGCTCCCTAACTGACCTACTGGATGGAGCCCAGCAGTGGGTCACCAAAATTGTTGCAAGAAGATGCTGAGAGAAATGGTTTGTTCAGCCTTTAGACAGCAAGGCTAAGGGGGAGAAACCTTACTGCTGTCTTCTTCTACCTAATAAGAGGGTAAAGAGAGGAAAGAGTCATATTCTTCTTGGAGGTGAATGGTGACGAAATGCAGCAGACACAAACTGCAAGAAAAGAAATCCCAAACAGATACCAGGAAAAAAATGTTCATGGGTGGGTGGCTGAAGATTGGAACTGGTGCCCAGAGAGGTGTGGTATCTCCATCCTTGGAAATACTGAAAACTCAACTGGACAAGATTCTGGACAACGTAACATAACTTTAAAGTTGGCCCTGCTTTGACAAAGAAGTTGGAGTGCATGACCTTCAGAAGTAATCTCTAATCAGAATTATTCTGTCACTGTATAAAACATAATTCAGATGCTTCAAAGAGCTCATGTGAATATGCTTGTAGCCCACACACAGCTTCACTAGCTCCATGGCGTGGTTAGCCTTTTGGGAAGAAAAGTATATTTATCCCAATATCATAAATAAGTTTACATTTTTTAAAAATCCAGCCTGTCGTCTCTCCTTTGCATTAGTCACGGGACTGGGGAAGGACACAGAGTCAGTTTTCAAACATTCACATAGAGAATTCACAGCCTCAAAATTTTATCTGGAGTCAATAACCAAACCTTTAGAGGTTTGCCCACCACCAAAGAAAGATGTCTGGCTTGGACCAGATGGACCACAGGCTAGGAGGTTTGAGGAACTTGCTGAGATCTGCCAGGCCTGACCATTACTTCCTTTGAGAAGTGGGGCTTCACCTTTGACTCAAACGGGAAGAACATGATCCTCTTTCCCAAAGAGAACTGAAATCAAAGCATCTCTTTACTTTTCAGTATGAAGGGGCTGTATCATACCTGTTGTATCCTTACAGCATTCTTGTGCAAGCATCCACAGAATTTCAAACAGTGCACAGATTTGTTTTGAGTGGTGAGCCGTTAAGCTGTCTCCCCATATGTCTGATCTGAGCTTTTCCTTGTCATCTTGTAGAGATAATAATTTAAACTGGAACAAACCTACATATACTCCCTTACGTTCCTCCCTCATGTTTTGTGCAAAATGGTGACCACAGGTGAGGCAGGAGGACAAACACTGCGTCCTCTCAGTTCGAATTTTAGTCAACAGTATTTTTCAAAGCCTTCGGGTTAAATAAGCTGCAATGTTTAATCTGCTGGTGTAGTCCTTCCAGGAGTGTATGGGATAACCTGTGAGGGGCTCTGCTTTTAGACAGAAAAAATGAGCCCCTCCAGGACACATGTCAAGTTCTGCTCCTCTTCTCACTCCTGTCTTCGTCAGGCGACAGGTCCATTAAAGCATTAGCAAGGGAGATGCGCGCTGGAAGGCCTGATGAGCAACACTGGCCATCCAGCAGATGAAAGATTGTACAAAGAGATTATCCTCAGGTGGAAGGGGCTGGGAATGAACTGGGACCAGACAAATCAAATAGAGTTAAGGCCCCTAAATACAGTATCCAAGGGGCTTTGGGAATCCCCCCACCTCAGGCTTGCCTTGCCCTGTAACATGTGAATGTGGATAACAGCTGCCTGCTATGGCACTGAGACACAGAGCCTGTAAAAAATCCTCTGAATTTTAACAAGCCTTTTTTTTTTTAAATCATTTTTCTTCACAGCAACAACCTCTGCAACATGACTGGGAAACAAAGCAAAGCAAACAAAAATGCATGAAAGGAAGAACTACAAGGTTTCCATTATATTGTAATCAAACAGTGAGTTATTAATGTCAAGTATCTTTTGACCTAAGAGAGGTTTACTGTTGCTCAAAATATCTATAATATCAGCTCTGGAAATGACTACGCAAGAGACAGGAAAAATAACCACCTCCTCCCAGAGGAGGTACATCTGCAATGTTTGATTGGGGTAGATATTTCTCCAACTCTACTTCGAGTGGCACTTAACACACTCTAAGCATCATTGTTCACTAATCTGCTTTTCGCTCAGTAGACTTTAATAACAGCTTTACCATAAAAACTGGTAAGAGTCACATATTTACATTTCTCATGTCTGTACACAAGGAATCTGAAGCAAACACAGGCATTGTTGGAACTCAGTTCTCAGGATGTGGTTTAATTGCATGAGCTCACAGGGCTTAGTCTCCAAAACTGTGTAACTGTGTTCAGTGGTACGCCAGCTGGTTTCTAGGATGAGCCAGCTAGATGACAGCTGATCATCCCCACCAGCCATGTCGATGACTAACCAGCTTTTCCCTGCTAAGTCTTAGCACCGTGCTACTCTCCTGGCTTGCGGCACCTACCTGCTCCGTTTTGCAGGTCACTCTGCCTTTCAGTAAGACTTATAGCTCTCAGGAGCACCGCAGCATCACAGGGCACAGCCTTGCTACAGAGGACGGATTTCCTACACGGTCTTGCTACGTTCCACTTACCCCTGTTTTCCTGAAGCTCGGCACACCCAAACCTGCAACCTTCCCACATCTTCAGGTGATCACCGCTTGCAGCAGACCTGCCAAGTTTTTCCAAATATGACACGGTCAATATGACATAGAGAGAGAAGGAGGGATTAAAACATCTATGCCCTCGAATTTGAAGATATTCAGGCTTGCCCTTTCACTTTTGCTCCATGACAGCATCCTAAACGCTGGGCTGTGCGTGGAGGCACCCGGGGGGATGCCACACCGTCTCTCCCCCTGGCTTCCCCAAGCAGGCAGCGGGACCCCACGGCCGGCAGGCCACAGCACTCGGTTCAGGCCACCGCCACGGGCCCGCCCTCACGGCGAGGGCACTCGGAACTCCTTTTTCTAGCAAACGGTTTTGTAGGGAAAATGCCCTTGACGTGTTCAAGGAGGAGAAGGACGGCAAACCCTTCAAGCGGGAGCCTCGTCCCGCAGCCCATAGGGTCAGCGGGCTCTGCCAGCGGCTGCGACGGAGCGTCCCGTTTGGGCTGCGCTGGCTCAGCCCCCGGGGCAGCAGGGACGGGCGCACTGCGGGCCGCGACCCCCCCTGCCGGTAACGGAACCCCCAAGCACGCCGGGGCCCCCGCGCGACTCCGCGTGAAGCGTCTCCCGGGCAACTCTTCCCGCAGGCGGCCGCGGGCAGGACCGCCGCTTCGCCGGCCCCGGCCCCCGCTGCA
>VZSC01013920.1:41082-60510 GCA_013398225.1 Steatornis caripensis | reverse complement strand
TTGAAAGGAAATTGAAGTTTTTTTTTTTTTTTTTTTTTTTTTTAAATCAAGTAAGGCAAGTGTCAGTGTAAAAGAACCTTCTAATAGAAGTTTTCTTTTTCAGGAAAATCGCATAGATCACTAACCATATGAAAGTTGTATTTTTGTATACAATAATCTTATGAATAATAAACCTATTAAATAATCCTGTACTTTCCTTCTGTGTTCTTGTCTTCCTTCAATGTTGAGAAGTTCATTGGAAGAATTTATCCATTCTAATGGAAGGTACACGCCAGGAGAATTTCAGTTACCTTTTCCTTTTTGATTTTCCTTTGTTGCTGTGATATGCTTCTGATATTGATTGAGCCATTAAGAAGCTGGAAATACTTCTAGAAAATTATTTTCCATCTACTTGTGCTAAAATTTTAGCTTCACATGCACAGGAAGAAATATCTGCCACTGCAATACAAACAGGAGTCCATTCTTTTGAGGAGAAGACTTGCAAAATCCTACATGGCCCATGAAAAAAGTTCTGTTCCTTTACCACACTTTAATGTTAGATAATGATTTATTAATGAATTTATGTAGTCCACATATTCAGAATCTCACAAATACAGTAAGTATTGTTAATGAAGTTGTATTGCTTTCTGAATATTCATCATAATGTACATGATTTTATCTCTTAGTGTTATTAACAGAAGGAAAAGTACCAAAAATTTATTATACGAGCATGGTTTATGGATTATCAAGGCTTATGAACTCTTTATGTAAAAGGATTTTTTTTCTTATAAAGAAAAAACAAGCAGGAGAAAACCGAAATAAAAGATCTCTTTCAGTAGAATGCAATATATTTTCCTCTTGTCCATGATTTGGAAAAGCCTATAATGTTATGACAGACATGAAAGTGAATGGTGTAGGAGCGCTGAGGAAAATTAACATTACATTAAAAGTAAAGTATTATTAATATTTTATGTTGTCTATTGGGAATCCCAGTGCTTTCACCCACCAAAAAGAAGGCACAAATTTTGAAATGTTGAATGGAAATTTACAGATGACCAATTAAAGCAAAAATAAGTGAACAGGCAATATCCCTTATTAACTATGCTGAATTGTTTTTTCTGTAGAAATTACAGTGTAATGGGAAAGTAGCAATACAAAACATGAGCTTTTCAATAAGTACTTTGAGCATTTGGTACGATGTCCCAATTTTTGGTTAGCTAACCTGAAGGGGAATGGTTGATATACCTGGTACTTTTATGAGCTCATATTAGTCTTCATCTTCCGTTAATATTGAGGATGAGGAAATCTACTGGACATTTTTTCAAAATCCCTAAATATGCTTCCTTAAGAGACACAAGTCTTTTACTAGATCACTTAATCTTAATTGACACTGTTGCTGTTGGTGTTTAACATCAGCATTAGCCTGTTAGCTTTATACTAGTAACAAAAGTGTGAGATCTTTTGACCATAAAGAGCCTTGCATAAAGAGTAATCTTAAAGCTGATGAATTTCACTTGTCAGGAAAAATGGATCTCACAAAGGAGCCAGACCCAGAAATGCGTGTTCTCTTATCTTTGAAATTCCAGGGCCGATTTATTGATCAGATCCTTTTAATTTCAAAAGCAGATAAAACAAGTCATACCTAACACACACAAGTCTTTAATTCAGCATCACATTTGAATCCCAGGTAGAAAGCGTTTTTTAAGTGTGTTCAATGATGAAGATTCAAAAAAGCTTTGATGAAAGTTGAATCAAGCCCCTACTCATCTCAAGAAATGAATTCAGTGTTTCTGGTGCACCAGTGTCATCTTCACCAAACAGGAGATATGGTACAGTCTTTCCAACATGACAACAGAAGAAGCAACATAATGTAACGTACTTATAATTTCATAAATTAAAGGGAGAAATTTTTTATTTGTGAGTTTATGACTATAATTCCCATAATTGCTATAGAGTTATTTAGGAAATACAGCACTTCTTTTGCTGTACTCTCTAAAAAAACCTGAGATATTACTGGTAGCACATAATGACAATTGTATTAGGCTTGTGGATGAGATCCTTCACCCATATAATTCCAGAAAACATTAGCAATGACTTCCATAGTCATCCTATGTGATGTAATATACCATACCTTTTACTGAAAATAGTAATAACATTTTGTGAAGAAAATATTTACTACGTTCTGGTTGCCCTTTAAAATGATTCAGCAGCTTTGGAAAAAGAGTGTTATCATTCATTAATTCATTGCCTTTCTGATGGCAACAAGTAAGTCCAGATACAGGAAAATGGGTGTTTCAGACTTAACATCATGCTTAAAACAGAAGATATTTCTCAGTGCTATTCGTGAATAGCACGCTTTTCAAAATCAAGGCCTGATAAAATAGAAGAATCTATCACAAAATACAGATTTTTAAAATAATTAAATGTCAGCTGAAAGCTATAGATATTAAAAACGACTATTTCTTTTTAATTTGTTTGGAGTTAGAAATAACTGTGTTGATAGTTCTTTAACTTTATTGCAAAGCACATAATGAGCAATTATATCACACATGATAGATTCAGCAATGAAATATTATCAGTTGGCAGCTGGGTAGTTTGCAAACATAACACAGCATGAACATGAAAGGGACTAGAGCTAACCATCTGTCGAAAAAGACTGCATTACAAATTAAAAAAAAATAAAACAAACTTTAGAATGCTATTTATGTTAGATCTCCATAATAATCTTCTTGGACATGCATGAGGAGTATACCCAGTAGGTGATGAATTATAAAAAAAAAAAACTTGCATAATTATATTGAATAACCAGTTAGCTTTGGTTTCATTGCCTCTGTAGTCTTGATAAAGTCTTTGCATGCTTTGTATGTCTACTGACATAGATTGCTTGTTGTCTTTGAACAAAGCAATACATATCAATTTCACAGTAGAATTTAACAGTCCAAGTACTACCCAATATTATTCAGAAGACTTGTAAAAAAATACTCTAGCGTCAGTCTAGAACAGGCATTCCTTTTAGGTGGAACAAAAGATCCCAAAGAGATCTGGGAGGAAGAATCCCAGCTTCCATTTTGCATGGCAGACGGTTATCATGAGGTTTCCAGTACGAAAAAAAAAAGATTATAAATATTAATGAGGATACATTCCCTTCTTAAGAAAGCAGAGCAATATTGAAGATGCTGAGATGAAGTTTTATATTTGCCTAAATGTGGAACCTTGTAAAATTTTAATTAAAATGGTATTATTTAGTATTGATGATATTATTCAATATTAGAAGCAGAATTGTCAAAGAAAACATCAGTCTAGAGCAAGACTAAGAGGGAGACAAATTTGGGCAGTACAATATATTATAAAGAGTAACATTCTGTTTATGATCCTGATGTTGAAAATCCTACCTAAGCATGCAACTCTCTTTTCTCAGATTTATATTCAAGGCTGAAGACATCCTCATAATTGTCTCATTCAGTTGATGAAAAGTGCCCTCTGTTTATGTCTGAATCTGCTTATTCAAACCTTTTGCATGAGCTTCATAAAGTCTTGAACTTAAAATCTCCCTTGATTTCAATTCTTGGTTTTAGCTTTGGGATTAAACTGTAGCTTGATGTATACTTAGCAAGTGCACCTGACATTTATATCAGTAGAGCTCCTGGTCTTTCCCAAGTTGGCTGGTAGAGAATACATGACAATGAAAATGACTCACACTTAAGTAACATATTTTAAAAGTCCAACTGAACATGAAAGTTCTCTTCTGAGGTAACTGCACTTGCATGGTACGTGACTTAGCACTTACCACCCTCCATTCAAGTAAAACACATGCAAATGATTCATAGAGCAGCATATGATCTTTGATACAATACAAGGTTTTAACTCCATAACAAAGCAGGTTTTTATACATTTGTGGTGGATTGACCTTGGCTGGACACCAAGTGCCCACCAAGCCATTCTATCACTCCCCTCCTCATCTGAACAGGGTAGATAAAACATGACGAAAGGCTCATGGGTCAAGATAAGGACAGGCAGAGATGACTCAACAATTACTGTCATGGGCAAAACAGACTTGACTGGGGAAATTAGTTTAATATATTACTAATGAAATCAGAATAGGAAAATGAAAAATAACACCAGATCTTAAAACCACCTTCCCCAACCACTCCCTTCTTCCTGAGCTTAACTTTACTCCTGATTTCCTCTCCCTCCTTCCCCCTCAACGGCGCAGGGTGATGGGGCATAGGAGGTGCAGTCAGTTCACCAAAGATTGTCTCTGCCGCTCCTTCCTCCTCAGGGGGAGGGCTCTTTACACACTTCCACTGCTCCAGCATAGGGTCCATCCCACGGCAGACAGCCCTCCATAAAATCCTCCGACTTGAGTCCATCCCATGGGCTGCAGTTCTTCACAAACTGCTCCAGCATGGGTCCCTCCCATGGGGTGCAGCCCTTCAGGCACAGACTGCTCCAGCGTGGGTCCCCCACGGGGTCACCAGCCCTGACAGCAAACCTGCTCCACCATGGGCTCCTCTCTCCATTGGCCACAGGTCCTGCCAGGAGCCTGCGCTACCACCCTTGCTGATGCGCTCAGCCTTCACCAGCAGAGGGTCTGTCTTGGAGCTGTCTGGCATTGGGTCTGTCAGACGTGGGGGAAGCTTCTAGCATTTTAGCATCTTTTCACACAAACCACCCCTGTAGCCCCCCACTACCAAAACCTTGCCACACAAACCCTACACAATTATACAAAAATCTCATTTGCTTATTTAATTTGTGTTTGATGTGATATAGTAAGTTTTCACAATGATGTTAGCAGGATTAGAAATTTTCTTGAGGGCACATTCAGAAATGTTATAAAGAAGAGTTTCCAGGTCTACAATATTCCTGGAAGAAGGACTCATTAAATTATAGGGCCAAATGCTCACAGTATTCAGTGCCTTTATATTTGCATATCAAACTAGAAACATCTGGAATGATTTTGTAAGGATATTGAGCACCCATAATTCTGGTTACAGTCAGACTGCTAGTAGCTGGCAAACTGAAAATCTTGCTCTATGCATACAATCATCTGATCTTTTTGTAGGTCTTGTGTGACCAGCAACGAGCCTGCAAAGTTTCCACATCCATTCTATATCATCCTGGTAGCTTGTTTTGTTGTTCTGTTTTGCTGGAGTGTCCTCTTGAGTGAAGTCAAATAATATGCTATGATTTTCAGCCGGCACTGTGGCCGTACTCTCCACATACTCTTGAATGATGGTCAGCATACCTGAGAAAAGTGTGGAAACAGTAACTGTTTTCTACTCTAGTCCCAGCACCTGATCCAGAAAGCAACTGAAAACTAATTCAGCCTTACAGTCCTTCAGAGCAGCAGCTGGATTTGTTTCAGCTTGGCAGAATCTCGGGTGCTGGGCAACAATGACGTTTTCTTTCTCTTCCCACTCTGCCCCAGTGAAGCTACAGACCCAGATCTTTAAGCTTCATGGTAAAAACAGTTTTCCTTCTGTGCTAAAGATAGTATGCCTGTGTGATGTCTAACAGATGATGTACAGATATAGACCCCTAAGTATCTGAAACACAAGTCCAAAATTCTGTTGACATTTTTACTCCAAGTTTCCAGGGTTTTCTAATCTGACAGTTGTCACTTGTGTGCAAACATCCACAAATGTGTTAGTCACATCTACAAATATGTTAGTCACCCTGCTTCTTCAGGGACAGACTTGAATGGTAGCTGTGTGTCTGTGGACGAATGAATGTGCAACATTTCTATCATAGCTGTAATGGTGTGGCTTTTTAGAAAAACAGTCTTAATGTGTCTTAGATACTACACTAATCTTTTTTTAAGGAAGACAAATGGTGAAATTCTGAATAAGAGAAGAGAAGTTCATTTTATGCTAGGCATGACTAGATATCAATTTCCACCATACAAAAATGCATTCTATTCATCAAGACTTTCAACACCAAGACCTACAATTTTTTATAGTTTTCCAATAGTAGGTAAATATCCTCTCTCATTGTGAATCCTCATGACTGGGTACTCAGCCAGGAGGACATTCCGGAGGACCAGTGTCTCTTTCTTGTAGTGAGGAGTTAAAGAAACATCAATAGTGGTATGCTTAGCACAAATAACAGAAATTCCTGTAGAAGAAACATGCTAGGAATAGGAAGTTCTCTCTTTCACAAAAAGCTTCATCAGGACATTAAAATTGAGCAGACTTTCAATAATTCCATATAACTGTCACTGTCACCTTGTAGTGAAATTCTCTTTGGCTGACAGAATGATGATTTAACTCTTTCCTCAGCAAATTAAAATTATGTGGGAAAATAAAAGCTACAAGATTTATTAGGAAAATATAATGTTAAATATTTTCAGGAGGATGAATTTTAAGTCCTTATCTGCATAATTGGAAAGAATAAAATGGTACTGTCGCCATGCCCAAATCTACTTAAATAATCCTCTTTTAAACCAGTACTGAAAATATATTAGGTCTTTCATACTTAAAGTCTCCACCATAAAGTTCTAGCAGCTCTGTTAATGAGAATTCAAGAGAAATATGATAAAGGTGTTCAGATCTGCATTATATTTTATAATGTATAGCATTTCATTTGTTAATGGAAAATTTTATTTTATTTTTGTAGGACCCGAGGTTCAATAATTGTGTGGACAACACATGTCAAATTTAATGAGCCTACATGTTTAATAATTAAAATGTATAACAAACAGTATGAGAATTCTGCCAGAGATGATTCCTGTTTCATTCTGAAGTAGGAGATCAGAAAAAAACAAATACTAAGCATCCCTTTCTCCTACTTTTGCTCAAAGGTTCACGTAAACATAGGGAACTGTGTCTGGCTTGAATTTTCCATCTGAAGTTACATTAAACAACTTTCTTCTCTTGAGATCTACAAAATAAAGCATGTTTCCCACATACAACCATCCTTCTTCTGTATCAGCAATAAGCCTCTGATCCTTAGAAGTTTTAACTGGAGATTTTTTTTTTTTTTAAGACATACAAGTAATGATTCTTTGGCTGTGGCTGAACTCCATGTCCTCCACAGAAAGATCTGCATGGACTTGTGTTGCTCTAGCTGAGACAACTTAACCCTGTAAAAGGATCCCTCTGATTGATAATCCTACATATCTATTCCAAGACTGATCCCCATAATTGCTTTCTTACCAGGACATAGGGTAGTTGTATCTTCTTGACATGATGCTACTATTTGCAGAAAACTAATATTCCCTTGAAACGTACTAACATACACATAACAAAGCCATAAAACAGTGGTGACCCCTTTTCCAAGGGATGATATTCAGAGACCCCACTGCTAATTCTAAGGTGACCTAAAGAGCCACCAGACAATGTGTACTTAATATTGGGGGTCCAGAATCTCCATTACCATATATTCTTAACTCATTTAGTAAGTAAAAATGCCCAGTGGAACCTGATATAGCTTGTGTGCTCTGAGACTGGGATCTTTCTATCACACACCCTCATACTTTCAGTTGTGGGATCAGATGGTCAAAGGCACTTGTGTGTCCCCAAATTTGCATTATAGTCAAGCCTGATAGATGTCTAGACACAGACGAATCAGGTCATCTACATCCATTCTTGTGACAGAACACCACTGGAAATTTATATTCTCTAACAGCTTCCCTTAAAAATCAGTTCAACTCTTTTGCCACCTACCATAAACTCAGTTAGATCAGTATGTTTCAGTATAATCTATCTATCATTATGGTATAGTATTCCACACAACATGGGGGCTTTCATGACAAAAAAATAGCATCTGGACACCAAATCTGACCCTACATCTAAAGCAATAAAACCCACAAACAAACTAACAAACAAATAATCCCCAGGAACTGATTGTTATAAGTGCTGAGGGTGGACAATAATCTGTACAGACACAGAAAAAAATCTGGAAACTAGGACTGACTGTGTCCATGGATCGCACCTCAGATAGACACTATTTTAATTATTCGTTCTTCTATTTGAATGTCTGTAATTAGGTATTTTAACACACCCAAAAGTAATTTGTGGGTCTAGCCTTATGACCGTATCTTCTATTTGCAACCTGTAGTCAGAATCTGATGAATCTGTAGACTGCTTGTAAAAGATCCTAAAAGGTAACTAACAGAAAATTATTTTATGCTAAATAATAAATTGTGAATAGGAAATTCCCAAAAGGAGATCACTACTGGAAAATACGTAAGCCTGTAAACTAAAAGCATTAAAATGATGAAATGAAGAGCCATTGAAATAGTCTGTAAATGGTTTCATGTATTTTACATATCACATGGACATAATAATAGTAACAAAAATAATAATAAATAAGTAAAAAATCTTCAACTCTTACAATGTAGCAAATCTTTATTGATTTTAATGCAATCATTCCGATTAACATGAACTTAGCATCTAGCATTTAGTCTCTCCTTGTGCCAGGAAAGAATCTTGCCTGTGCAAGCCACATACGTTTGTGTTTGAACTCGAGCCTTAAGCTGTTCATCCAAAGAGGATCATTATTTCTACATAATTGCTTAGATGGTTGTAAACACAGCACCATAATAAGGAATCTAAAACTGTTATAGGATATTTCAGACTTAACTCTTCAATGGATATTTAAATTCTGGGACACTTGGTGTCTGTGTTCTTAAGTTTACTTACAAGATAAGCCTAGATCTAAAGCTGTGATCCCAAAAGATCCCTGCTGAATTGCCATGTATCTGCAGTAACACTTAAATGCCATAGGTCTCTTCTTCTATTTTATGATGAATCTGTTCAGAACTGTCTTTAGCAGTTTTCTTAGAAACACCAAAGTTTCAGTAGTAGACCAATTCATTAGTGAGCTTGTGTTGGGTCCCCAACCTAGCCGTTCTTCCTCATACTCTTTTGAGACACTGTTTTGCTCTGAAACTGGCAGCTGATACTCTCAAGGTATATGATATACTGAAAGCATGTCCAGCCCCTCCTCTTGGAGGTATACCAATGTGTCGACAAAATAATTAAAACATTTTAGGCTCAAGAGAGAAAAGTGTGAACAACAGTGAATATAAGCATGTTTCCAGATTTATGAGGGAACAAAAGTTTTAAAAAACCAAAAGAATGAACAGAAAAATAATTGCAGAAAAAAAGTTTATATGGAAAGCTCAGACTGTGGGCAAAGTGCCAAATGAAACAAGAGGATTAAAAGAGAAAAAGAATGAGAAAGAAAATACAATACAAAGTATGAAATGGACATTTTCCTAACATAAGAAATTATACCGAAAAGAAGGACATTTTAAATTCTGTTTCTAGCTATGCTATCAGTTGTTCTTCTCACAAAAATTCATATAAGATCTCTTTATACTTTAATTTTCTTATCTGGATAGAAGGGGTTAAACCAGAAACTTTAGCTCATATAAAATGAAAGCATCTTTATATTTTTAGATATAAATAATGCCATTAATATATTAAATGGACTTGGACATGCCAAACTAGGGAAAAAACCTCCTTATCATAATTTTGTTATACAAAATGTCATTCAAAAACCAAAGCAGATATGACAGTGAGAGTTAAGACTTTGTGTTTGTACTTTCTCACACCCCAAGTAATAAGGCTGTTGTGACAAAAAGTAGAAAGCCTGATAAATAAATTGTTATGTGAGAAGTCTGAAATGCTGCTCAGGAAGATACTTTTGAGTTAGTTAAATATTGTAACAGTCTTCCCCAGAGCAGCAGAATCTGTTCAGTCTTTAAAGGGACTACGACTGACCTGAGCAGTCTTTTAAGTTTCCATAGGGAAAAGGAAAAATTGTTGCTAGTAGACACTTCCGGGCCAATGTAGGTGCACTAAAATTGACCATGGGATTGACAGTACGATCTCTTCCATATCTTGTCACCATGAACTTATGTAATTTATTTGGCACCACTACACCATGACCTTTTTAGCCTAACTGACAAATCCATACTTGCTTAACAAATCCTTTTTACTTCAGGGCCTGTGCCTGGAGGGTTAAAGTAATAAACATCAAACACCAACAGCCCTGTATCTAGTCAAAAAGATTAATTCCATCTGAAAAAGCATGGGGGTGGGTGATGTGATGGGAAAGAAGCTGAATAGGAAAAAGTGCAGAAATTAAAGTTGTGAAGGGGTTTGAGTCCAATCTCTGACTTTCCTAAATGTCTTCAGTTTATCAGATCACTCAAAGGAAGTGGAGAACAGAATTAAGACAGTTCAGTTTTAGCTACAGTCTGAATACTAGGATGTCTTAAACTGAGCTTTATGATAATGCAGCTGTTGTTAAAATTTTGCAGTTTCTTTCTGCTGAAAGTAAACAGACTTCTGCAGGTGGTAAAAGTAGAATCCACTGTGAAAACAATAATGAAAGAAAGTATCTTGGCCTGTGTTCCCAAGTTGGCATCCAGAGCTAACCCAAAGCACAGTAGTGCCCCCTTAATCTATTCTCAATTGATGGAAAACCAGCAATAATTACCATTCCTCCTACTATTACCAAAAGTAATCTCCCCCTCATATTCAAGAAAAAAGGTTAGCTGTATAGCCTATTTGCTAAACTGGTTGATATAAAAACTGCAATAAAATGTATGAAATTATTCCCAAAGTCTGAGACCAACAGAACAGCAAAATATTTGCATATATTATTTTTCAGTTCGCTTCTGAGCTAAGACATTCTTCTGACAAAGCAAATTTCTTCTCAACAAAACTGTTGGTCAGTAGAGCTCCTATGGGTGTAGTAAGGGAACTAAAACTAACACTGAGTGAAGGAGGATGGCTATTTGTATGTTTCTCATGCATATTTGGGTGGGTTTTGTGCCTTTAAGTAAACATGCCTTCAGAGAATTCAGCCTATTTCAATATTTCTAAAGGACATGATATACTTTTGATGTGATCCTGAGTATTAAATTTTGGATTCTGAAAACTAGGGTCAGTACAGAAGAAGCAAGCTTTGCTTTCCTTCCCTAATGCTGGATCTATTGTTCATAGAGGTAATTTCTCACTATAATTTAAAACAAATGAGTACCTAAAATAATTCTGAAAATCCAGAACAGTACCTTGAGTTAGCATTGTGTAGACCCATCTAACATAACATGTTGTAAGGGTCAGTCCAATATCCTGATCCAAATCCAATATGTTGGATTTGGACAGTCTTTTAGTCAAGCTAGCTGTAACCTAGTGCCAGTGTAGAATTTTTTAATAAGCTGCACAACATAAAAAACATCTAAAAAACTTTTCAGATGGTAGTGTAGAAACAGCCATGCTAAAAGAACTGATATGATAAGACAGTGTTCCTTTTGTAATTATTTTTAAAAAGAAAACCAGCAAGACTGAACAGCTGCAAGAAAAGAAATTAAAAGATAAATGGGTTTATATATAAATGCTATAATTTTATAATATTTCTATGAGAGTCCTAAACTTTAACTGCAACAATAGTCTTTCATAAAGTTCATTTGTAAAGACCCTTATAGCTGTTTTAATTGAACTTTTAATTAGGCTGCATATATTATTGAAAATGTTTCCACTTTGATTATGTGTAGAAAAGTGTCTCTTTGCCCATGTAAAGAGGCCAAATTGGCATTTGCTTCCTATCTATCTCCTTCAGAGCATTCGATAAGGATAATTGCATTAGTTCCTCTCTAAACGATGTTTCAGTCTGAAACCTTAGGGCCAAAGTACTGGGTCTTAATTGGTTGCACTACCTAGTCTATTCATGTAGACAAATTAAATTAATTACAATATTTTGAAAATGCTTCAACAACTGTTAATCACAAAACAAGGAAAAAGCCTCTGGAATGCCACAGAAACTTAAATATAGACCATGTTTGGAGAGTCAGCTATGGTACTTTGTATAAAATATTGGTTTTGAAAATCAGAGAGAAGGCGAAACTAGTTCTTTTTTATCATTCTTGGATGATTTTGCCATCAGAAATCCCAGTTTCATGCTGGTTTGGACATCAGATTTTTGCATTATGATCATTGTAATGTGCTGGTTTTTCCTACAGCTCAACTAATTATCCTGTTCATAAGGCATGTGTCTTGTGGCTATAATAATCTACACCTGTGCGCTTGACCACTCCTTTGACATGACAGTTCTAAAACATGCAACATACATATAATTCACTATGCTGTCTACTTCAGTGAACTTAGGTTTTGCCAGACAAGAGGAATAGTAAGCCATCATTTTTACACAAAAATCTGGAAAAGGGATTTTTTCTGGTTTTCTTAGAAAACACTTACTAAGAGATATTTCTGAATACTGTAACAGGTAGATTGTACCTAAGCAAAAAGTGGAAACCTTTTTTAATTAAGAAATCTTATTTAGATCAAATAAAAAAGTGTCCAAATTAATGTCCAATTTTTAAGCTGAAAACTCTTGATCTTTTTATTGTTAATCTATTTTTATTAAAAGTATTAAAGTTTTTATTTTCTTTTAAAAACTTAGTTCTATTTTTAAATTTATATAGTGTCATGGTTTAAAAATAAATTGTAATGTGAGACAATTTTAGCTTGGTTTCTCATGAAAACAAAATTTATATAATCACCGTACATGTACGTGAAACCTTAGGTCATTCTTTTAATAACTTGTTAATCTATTGGTGTATTTCAACCACATCTGGCAACTGGTTAGAAGCATCAGTGACAATAAAGTTTCTGCAAGTTTTGTAAAAGAACGTGGTGGAAAATGTTCATATATCAGACAATTCACAAGGGAAAGGAAGCTTATATATGACCTAAAACAAAAATTCATAGCTGCCAACTGTGATAACATTAGCATCAATGCCAGTGAAACCCAAGACATGGGCCCATAGGTAATGTCTTTAATTTGCTCTTCAGCTGAGGGAAAGTCCTGCTCTCACTTTGGTATCTTGGTTAATTAATACACATGTTAATTTTCAGGAATGCAAAATCATGATTTTGTTGTTAAGAAGATGACAGGTGACTACTAATCTTGAAAGTCATGTTTCCTGTAGAAAGCAGACTAAAAAAATCAGCCTGCAAAAAAAGGTATCCTGAGTCTGTTCTGCCCCAGAGAAATTATTCTCTATAGTAGCTTGTCAGAAAATATTGTGAAAAGTGACAAAACACAAACAAGAAGGGAAAAAAGCACAGTAGCTCGAGAGGAATATGAAATTTGGTTATTCAGTCAGTAGCAATAAGCATTCTGGAAAAGAAGTGGAAGTCTGAGTTACATCCTTCTTACAGCACTGCTGACCTAGAGGTTAGCAAGCTACAAGACTCTCAGAGGAGGACATGTCTTAGCAGAATGACAAGAGAAAAGTGAATGCATGATGTTTAGCAGAGAACACTGTTTTCATTAGCTAAGGTTCCTTTAAAAGACATGAGTATAATAAGGTAGGACAGTAGACTTATCTCTTTAAATGAAATCAATCAGATAAAGAAGCCTGAACAGAAAAGTTCCAGTTTAAAAAACAAAATGTGCATATGAAAAATTTAATATCACAGTTTTATTTTCTTTTAATTTTCAGATATTTGACACTATGTATGTAAGCAGGCACCATACAAAGAGTTTCAAGTGATTTATCCTTCATTAATCACATTCATCGTCAAGTGCATCATCTTTCCCTTTAGGTTAACTTGCTCACTAATGATCAAGACTAAGCTTAGACTTCAGCAACGTTCCATCAAAATAATTCTTATTGTACTGAAAGGAATTCACAGGCCTAGCTTAACGTTTATTGCTTTAATTTCCAGCACTAACTGCAAAGGATGACTCCCAGTAGTGTCTCCCAGAAACATGTAACTAATATTACAATATATTCTTAATAGTTTTAAGACATAGGATCCTTGTTCTGCAGTTATTGTGGATAGCTAAGCTCAAGCTACCCTGATATGTAAAGCATTTGTTTTCAGTTGGCTGATAATAATTGGTCAGTTTGGGAGAAATCTAAGGAGAGAACTGATCAAAGTCCTGGAAAACCATGCACAAAACTTGTCACACCACCAGAGCAGATCATGATCATGAGTGGGCAACAGTTAAATTGTTGGGACTGCCTATTTCACATCTCTAGTTCCTTTTCTGACTATAGATCAGAGGTAGATCAGTTCAACATTGATTAATTTCATTTTAATCAAAGAAAGATGGGCCCAGACTTTCTCCTGCTGTCTTTGTTATTTACCATAAATACATGATTCATAGATAAAAAAGTGAGAAGTACATATCCTAGACGAAAATTCTGTGACCATCAGTGGTTTTGGATGTGGATTTTAACACTTGACAGGTAGTGTTCATATCACAGATTATTTTAAATATCCAGCCTAGAACCTGTATCTGTCCTATATAATTTTCCTTAAAATCTGTTTAAGAGAACTGACTGAAATTGCTTATTTTTCACATAATGGTTACAGGCATTGAAAGAACTTTAAATGGGTCACATATTAAATAAGTGCACAAAAATTGCAATTATACTTGTTTAGAAGTTAATCCTCTAATCTAAGATAGTTATATTATCTGAAATAAATCAAAGGAGGGTGACGTAGTTTTCATTATTTTTCAGACATATTTTAACAAGCACAAGCTAAGTGAGGTAAATTTCACTTTATGTAGGCAAAACAGACTACATGGCTATAAAATAATCTTAGAAGGAAACAAAGAAATTAAGGGTGTATGGAAAAGCAAAATTCCTCACTTGAGGAAAATCACCATATATTATGTCAGGTAGAAAAAAATGCACCTTATAAAAAAGAAAAAAGAACAGAAAAATGTATTTAAAGGACAGTAGTTAAGAGCTTTAGTTACATTTACAGGTTACTTCTCTAGTAAAGAAAATGGGACTTCTAGAAATATTTCAGTCAATAAATTAACTTTTTTTACTGAAGTCTTAAGAAGAGTTTCAAATTATAATTGAAAAGAAATAAGGCAATAATTGTATATAATGTAATAATGTTTAAGACAGACTATCAAAAAGATCCCATTCAAAGGTATTCATTACATGATATTCATAAAATCATATAAAATTAATGTAATAGTTCCAGATACTAAAGGAATGACTGTGAAATGGGTCATACTGATTCTGATGCCACAGATATTCCCTGCTGTTGAAATAACAAATAAATACTGCAGTCAGGTTTGAGGTTTTTATCACTTCTCTCATGGTATTTGATTTAGTTTAGGAATTTTAATTTTCTTTTTGCCTCTTAAAAAGGCAGCTTCTAAGATCTTTTGACCATCTGAAAATGTCAGAACTGATTTTTTGTGAGGTAGATTTCCATCTTTCTGCCTGAAAATAAAAGTGCGAAATGAAGAAACTTGAAGGTGGAAAATCAAATGCAAATAAATGAAACCCAGCAGTCTCATTAAAACCTCATTGTTTTTAATACAGTGTTCTGATATTAAGATGCCTTCATCCTGATTCAAATGTATGTGCAACTGCAGCACTGAGCAGAAATTTTTGAGTATAACCTTTCATTATTTCTATTATAGCAGAATCAGCAATTCTAAAGGTATCCAATGGGAATAACACAGAAACACCCCAAAGAAAGGTGCACTGTATTCTAGAGCCTGTTCCTATAATTGCTAAAGTATTTTAGCCTAGGACTGGGAATATTGGAAAGGTGAGTTGTCAATCTCTTCAGGAAACAAAGGGAGTTAAACTGCCATTTTCTACATCCTGAATATCAACTGAATGACTGAACAAAAATGAGAAGCTGCCATCCCCATTCAATATGTATTTTTCTGCAGATCTCACTGTAGTACACCTATGTCTTCACTGATTTAGGATTTATACATCTCACTAAGGGCTGTGAGCTAGATTCCGAAAAAATGAGCACTGCAACACAGAGCTGAAGGCTATTCTTAGTCTCGATTTCAGTAATCATTTAATCCAAAATTTTGAAATGGAAAAAATCAGTACTTGTTAGAGCTTACAGTAGTATGTTAACTGGAATAGACAAAATCTGGGCTTAGATTCAAATAAAAAAATATTCACAGGACTTCGAATCTGCCATTTGTTTGGGTTAAAAGGCTTTCAAAAATGAACTGCATCCTTCTGATAATAAGTTCCTTGAAAAACTTCCAATCCTTTTTTTGTGCCAGCCAGACTGGAGTTTTAATAAAACCAATATCTGTTTTATATTTCTCCTCATGGTATCAAACAGGTCTGAAAGTTTAAAATTGCATTCAAATAGTAGAAAAAGATAAATAATTGAGCTGAAAGAACCATCCAGAAACATCAGTCTTCCACCAGAAGCAGCAGGTCCCTCCCTGATTGCCTCCCAGCCTCTCGAATGTCAAGTGTATTTGAAAAGCCCTGCAGCTCTCACAAGGGTGGAACTTCTTCCTGCAAGAGTCTTTCACCTTACTGTCCTGTCAGTCTTGAACACCTAATTCAAAACGGAACAGAGAAAAATTTCTCAGGTAGGAGGAGTATCAGAGACCCCAAAACTTGAACTCTGCACCCGAACATTGATGACAATGAACTTATGAGGAAGCATGGAGTAGGCGTGGAAGAAAGGATACAATGGGAGAATGAAAGATCATCTAAAGTGAATGAGAAACAGAGAAATGAACAGTAAAAAACAAGGGCGACACCACCACCCCCCCGAACTTAGTATAAAAAAAAACCCCCAAAATAAAAACCGTACAAAACAAACATACATGCAACGCACATTTTTATAAATACATAGACTGAATATCCAGTGCAGCCCAATACATAAGTGGATTCAAATGTTATAAAGGTGATTAATCAAAAGTAAGACTAACTGGGAGCACGATACCAGTGTTTTGTCTCTTTTATTTTCTTTACCTCTGAAAAAGCAAACAAGCACTAACCAGGGGGGAAACAGTGACTGTACTCTATTTTTTTTGCTTATTTCTTTTTTTGCAGTTTTCAGAAAATAGAAATGGCAGAGTAAAGAGTAAAAATAGCCAAAGTCAATGGGTTATGTAACAAAAAAGCCAAAATATGTTATTGTAATAACTAAGCATTTTAGGACAGAGATAATTTCTGACTGTTTGATGAACAACAATAAAACAGATGGGAGCAATATTTAGAGAATTATTTGTGATCATCTTTCACTGCCCCACTACTGTGAGAAGTAAATTATAAGTAAAAAATAAAGAACAATTATCAAGAAGAAATACATTAGATATTCTGGAAAAGAAAATTAACAAAATGTTCTCTGCACATTAATGGGGACTCAATTAAAATGTCTCTGGTTTAACACAGCATAGTAGCACAAACCCAAAGTACCACAATGACTTCTCTCTCTTCTTTGAGGATTCAAAAGTAGAGCTATCCTAATAGAAAATATGTTCTTCAAAGAAGAATGAAATGCAATCTTAATATAGATTTATTCCCTCTATTGGACTTTTTTCTTCTTAATTGAAGTTTTGACACATAGCTATACAAAGCCGTTCGTGAAATATGATAGAAAAAAATCTGAAGTTTGCATTTAAGAAAAAAAAGAAATCAGAGAATTAGAACTTGCTATTTAATGAATTCTTTTTTCCCAAGAGAACTCTTCTTTGATGAAACCAACGTAAAATAGCTAAAAATCAAAATACTTTCTGAGATGCTAAATTAAACAGCATAAAATACAAAATATTTGGTCCTAGCTGTGGTCCTACTCTAGTGTTCAACCGTATAAGAATACAGTTGAGTATCAGCGTTCATAAAATTATCTTTTTTCAACTCCATAAGTTTTTTTCTGAGTGAAATTACTCTTTTGTGTTTCTAAAAGCAAGCTGCATTCCTTGTCTAGAGACTATTCATGCTCAAATTATTCTAAGTTTGACCTAGCAGTCACTGTGTGGTTTGATTTATCATTAGTAAAAAGGTAATAAGAATAAACTTTAGAATTGCATAATAATAGGTAAATGAAAGAAAATAAGGCATTGTAATAAAATTATATCAGAATAATAAATACTTATAAATAGACATTATTAAATAGCTACCATAGTCCTTTCATTTAGTAAGGATGACCTAACAGATGGGATCATAGAAAACAATCCAGTTGATGTTATGTAAGTTTAAAGTAAAGCCTCCTTCTGTTTTCATTCTGCAGAAGGAGCTGCAAAATACATTTTTGAGTTGGGAATAATTTTCTAATCATTCTGAGATGCCTAACTAACATGAATACCCTTGAGAATATAATTCCTAGACAATAAAGTATGTCTTTGCACAGACAGCAGAAAAATATGAAAAAGTGTCATTCCTGCCTTTAACCTTTGAAAAGAGAAGAACACAGTAGACAATAGCAACAAGTATTGATGTTTTAGTCTCTGCTCATTTAATTGTTCTAGTCATTAAAATGTGGAGATCTGCAAGAGCAGTGAAAATTTATAATCTAGCCATGTGTGTGCTTCTAACTGAGCAGAGGATATCTATCCTTCAATTTGCATGTCAGGTAATGATGTCATTTTCATACTGACAGTTAACAGGTATAATGTGGTGTTAATCAAATGACCTTTCAGTTATAAGTGATTGAATAATTAACTTCTTCAGCCTTAAATCACATCCTCACTAAGAAAATTAAGTGGAGAGATAGCCTTCCAAGCTATCTGCAAGCCCTGCAGTAGTAGGGAGCAAAAGATACAGCTATCTTGGAGCTGGATTATTATGATCTTTTCTGGAATGACAAGGATATGAGAAGCAATGGAGACTAATTACTCCATGATTATTTACAAAAACACCTAATACTCAAAAAGTAGAATAGCATTATGAAAACCGCACACACAAAAAAAAATCAGAAAATTTTTAGAACCTGAGGATTTTTTTGTTTCATTTTAGCGCAATTCTTTGATATTTACGCATTTCTCCATAAAGCATGGTTATGAATACAGGTTATTTCAAATCAGTAAATTTTTGGTCAAATCTATTGCATTCTTTTAAAAAAGTTGTCTCAGATTGATTTTTTTTTTAAAGGAGAATAGAAAGAAGTGACAAACCTGGAGTTCAAGAATATTACAGGACATCTTCAGCATAACTGTCTTCCTTATTCTATACCTAGCATGAGTCCTACATGTCAATTTTAAAGATTAAAAAAAAAATTCCAAGAAAAGAAATCCCATTCTTAAGCAATACAGTTAAGTCATGTTTTAATTATTGCTTGAACATATAGCATGGGCTTCCATGGAGTTGTTCAGAAGGCTATAGGTCCAAAAGTTATCTGGCTACTCTTCTCTGTGGGTGTTCATGTACACCTATGCTGCCAGTCAAAACATCGTCTCTCCTTTTCTCAAGCACAGCTTTATATCATTCACTCTCTGTAACACTCATACGCATGTGTGTAGTGAATTCAGTGTCAGTTGTGGACCTCCCTGTTTGGAAACAGTGGAAGAAGACAGAGAGCCATAAGCATTTTTTCTTATGCTGTTCTCAAAGGAGGTATTCTGTGCAGCAGCAGGCACAACACAGCCCATTCTCTCAAATAATTATGGTAATACCATCTCTTCCTAAACACAGTTTACAACAGAAAGAAACATAGAGCATAAACCCTTCCTTCCTCTTCCCCCCCC
>VZSC01013920.1:22409-35591 GCA_013398225.1 Steatornis caripensis | reverse complement strand
TTTTTTTTTTTTTTTTTTTTGTCTTTTCCAATGCATATGATGCTTTTTTAACATGACCTCCACATACTGTATCTATCTAGGTACCTGGCCAGGATTTTAACTTCCTGTATGCAGTAACAGCTTAAAAGTTAAGCTGATCTTAGCTCTGCATTGCTACATTATTTGTCCTTTATGAACTGACTCTTTACTTAAGAAGAGAGAACAAGGAAAATAATTACAAAGTCATGAATGAGCACTGGTCAGAGCTGATGTAAAATTCAGAACAGCTGGAACTTTTCTTAAATGGTGATAACCTGTTATAATACAAAAGACATCACTTGAAACTTAATGCACACATTTTCTGAGATTTCAACAGTTCAGTGAAAGTTAACTGTTACACTTCTCTGACTTTATCTGCTCTGTCACAGAACCAGTCAGGAACATCATTAAGAAGAGAGAATTAAAACCAATTTTAACAGTATTTTAAACCTGAGTAGAGCCTAAGTGAAATGTGAATTATGACATACATGCTGTTGTTTTTTACTGCACGTTGTTGCATACAAATGTATGTACATGAATATGTACTCTCAGGTGCTTGAATATATACATATATATTAAAATATGTATATGTTTTAAAAGTACATACTTATCTATAAATATATAAGTCTAAACACAAGTCTAGACGTGTTTGGTGACAAGTATGACTGTTTGGAACTTTCCAATCAGTAAACTGAGCGTGATGGCTTTTGGGAACTATAGGTTAGTCTAAATAATGAACAATAATCTATCAAGCACACACATGGCCACTATAACCTTGCTTTCCCTATCCCTGTCATGAAGCTCTGAGAATTCAGTAATACTTTAAGGAAGTTTCCTGTTGTAGACACACAAGGAAAACTTTATGAAAGCTTAGACATGCAGCATAAAAAAAAAAAGATAAGAAAGGACTGCAAGAAATAACTCTTGCTACAAAACATCTCCAGAACAGCAACATTAGAGAACAATAAGCATTTTTTTTCTGGTGTGTCTATCATTTTGCATTTGTGGTGTATACAGGTGTTTCATCAAAGTAAAACCACACTGAAGTGTACCAAACTTCACTCAGTATACTGTAATTAGTATATAGCATTAAAATGTCTAGGATCCTAGACATTTACCTTCATGGCAAGCCAGGTAGTCTAAATTAGATATTAAAGAAAGTAATTTGTGAAGTTATCCTTTTTAAAGAAATTATTTGAGTGCTAATTTCTTTCTAGAACTAAAGCATTCAGGAGGTAAATTACTGGTGTTCCTACAGCCACAACTTTTCTTTAAAGACTCTCAGTTAAGAGTCACGGTGACATTACATATCTTGAGTACAATACTAATGTCTTCCTGCCACTGATCAAATCATTGTCGCTCTAAATATGCATGCTTCAATTAAGTATGCAAATCCTTTAGTTGTGGGGGGTTTGGTTGCGATTTTTATTACATTTTGATTCTACAGGGTGAGAATATTTCTGACATGTGAATAACAGCTGAAGACATGACTCAGAATAATAAAATCACCTGCAGAGCAGATTACTACTTCTTCTTGCTTGCTAAGCAAATAATTTACTATATGGATCCACATCTGTACATGTTATCAAATGTAGAAAAGGCTTTTTTCTTCCCAAGGACCAAAGAAGATGTTGCCAGGTCATTCCTTAATCACATTGATTTTTGCTAGCACTCTTTCTTCCAAGTTCAGAGCTGTAATATGGCCGTGATCCACACTACAATGTTTCCCGCAGCATAAAATAAATTTTTGCCCGTGTTATAAGTTCTCCTAATGTTTTATCCATAACTGCACCTCCTCTGCTGCTGTAACATCTTTCACCTCACAGGACAGGGACCTTAAGCCACATCTCACAAATATCCCCTCACCAGATTGTTATGCTTCATAGTTTCATTATTCTATATCCCTCTCTATATGATCATATGCTTTTCTATCTTTTGTAAAGATACCTGCATGACCTAAGCAGGAGTCCAGAACTATTTTTGATTTGAACAGGCCAAAAGATTAAATGTGCACAACCAATATGGACACTCAATATTTACCATCTTCCATGTATAAAACTATATTATGTGTCTAAGGAATTACAATACCATCTGTAGCACTTCCAAGACTCAAAGAATTCATTTGTTGGTTTGTTTGTATCCGTAATAAAATAATTGTGGAAGTCATGCTCATCTGTCTCACAAGACAGCAGAATATGCAGTTTGATTTCTTTTTCATTTCATTTGCATTTCCATTTTTCATTACAAATGGATACAGACCAAACACCATGTCTTAATATTCCCAGTGTTGTATTTATAATGTGTCAAACTAAAAGCCCAGCCTATTCCACATATACAAACAAACTTAAGAAACAGTCCCATCTTTCATATCGTCTTATGTCTCACTCTAGCCCTTTTAGTTGTGCTATTTTAAGGATGTATTATTACACAGTCCAAAGCAGTTGTTATCAGTAACCAACCTGATTCACCTCACATGTTAGAAACAGCTCCAACTGTTGTCCTAAAGTACGTTATAAAAAAGAAGTTGAATTCAGATGAGATGTTGAGCAAAAGAATGTGCTTGGTTTAATTGCTACCTGAAATCATTATGGTTAGATTATGAATTCATAGACAATACACAGAAATACAAAGAGTTATTATGAGAATTTCTTTAATACAATTTTGCTTTCATTCCTCAGACCACAGACCTAGTTATGTCAATGACAGCTTTGGGATGCCTCATAAGAGAAATCAGTCACAGAAAGATTCCTTCCATAGGAGGACAGGGAAGATTGATATAGCCCACCCAGAATATGCTTCTCAGTTACCAAAATCCTAAGTGATAATATCATCCCTACATGTTAAGTGCTTTTGTGCATTCATAGTGCTGAAAAACAGACTTAAAAATAGTAGTGTGAGCTTCATATTATCAAGGCATTTTGAACAGTCCAAAAGAACTTCTCCCTTCTTAATTGTATACAGTCCATAAGATTGATTGAACAGATACTGTTACATCTTTACGGTTTATGTTTTCAGACGCAGAACTGCTGTGGAAAAGCCTGCGAGTGAATGTGATGTTAAGACACAGAAGAATAAGCACAAGAAAGAAACTACCTCTCAGAAATACAAATCAAACTAACAAATACTGTAGAGATACAAGGGAGTATCTGAAATCCTATATACCCTACATGGTGATATTACCCTAGCAAAAAAGTGGAGTCCTGAGCTTGAATTCTGGTACTGACTTGAAACTGAAAGGTATGAGATAGGCACTATTAGTTGTCTTGATTATTGATCTTTCAAAGATAAATGAAGGATGCACTTCCATTTTCCATCTGAATTTCCACTCAAATTAAAGGGTTAAAAACTGTCATCTCAAAACTGGATGCAGAGATTTCCTGGGACTCCAAACCAAAGGAGGGGATTCTAGGCCATGTCCTCTCAGACAGCAATGAAGGGCAATACTTTATGTTATAGGACACTGTACCCTCAGCAACACTTACGTCATGTACTTTTAAGTTAATATTATGATCAATTAAGGAAAATGAATACAAATGATATGACATATGGCTCTGGCAGCCGTCTGGTTACAATGCATGATTGGTCATAGAGCAACACAAAGTTAGCTAGAGAATTAATTCCAGTTAGGCATTTTCTTATAACTACTAGTTTCTCAGTTCAAGGTCTCACAGCTTGTACAAGATTTATCAAACATACAATAGCAATTAACAAAGTATGAGGAAAGAGTAAATTCAGATCTCCACATTACGACAGCTCTGCTCTAACAGTAGGAGTCTCTCTTTGTAGAAAAAACTAGCCTAGCAAGTGTTTCTTCGGTCGCAGGCACAGTAACAGATTCTGTGCTGTAGTCAGTTTGCTAATCCTTCTTCAGGTAATCCAAGCACAAAGCATCACCAGAAAATCAAACAGCATTGACTTTTTTCAAAGGAAGTCTTCCTTCTTTTATAGCAGAGTAACAAAGAAGAAAAAGTGAATCTCTTTTGGTCTGTCGCTGGGGAAAAAACATAGGCTCTGCTAGTATAATCACTTGGGAAGCACTATCAAAATATTCTCTGTAGAATTATAATCTCTGCCCTGGAAAAGCTCTGATTCTTTTTCTCTCTGACAGACATTGACCACCAGATTTTCTCTTGTCCTTTATTGCATTTCACAGTTAACTGTACGATACCATATTCCTTAGTTACAATATTAGCAAGCAGGGGCTTGATGCTGTTGCAAGTATAATCAGTATTAAAACACTTAGTTACTCTGTTGGATGAATTGCTATGGTCTTAACTATGGGAAGTCCTTAGTACTTCAGGGAATTACTTCATATATCCCTGTCTTTCTTACAAATTGGAATGTCTTTTTTGTCTACTACAGATCTCATTTATAATGTCTTAGGGTATTGGTATGTTTTGAAAAGTATCACTTACGTTACAGAGGAACTTAAAACCAGTTTTGTTACATCAGATGAAAGGTCCATCAAATATATTATGTCTATAGCCATTCTTTGATGATAACAAATAGCAGAAACTTGCAGAAGACATCAGGAACTGAGCACGTAGGTAGCAATATTTGTCCTGAACAGCATCCTGGGTTACAGCCATCTGCAGTTCAAAGATTTCTTAAATCACAGGTCATGTTCTTGTAATAGAGATCTGTCATGGGTTTTCTTAAGCAAACTTCTGCAGCTGCTTTTTGAAGTCTTGAAAACATATAGCACATCATATAGCAAGGAAGCAATTCCTTGCCTTACCTACATATAGAGAATAACTGTTTTATTTTGCTTGTTTTGAATTTATCTCCTGCTAGTTTCATTTCAGGTTTCTATCTTTATTACACTTAAATAAAAGAGACATTGTCATGTTTGTGTGAGACCATTAAACATAATTGTTTTGACTACACTAGAAGCAGGATCACACCCATAGTGTGTTTGAAAAACATGTGCATATTCATAACATGGTTTGGACTGAGAAATATCAATTTAAGTACAAAGCACTGCAAGAAACTGTACATCATATAAGAGTAAATCTATATTATATTTTGATATCTTTGATACCATTACAGATCTATGTCATTTTTTCCCCTATTTCATACTTCACCTATTAGGTCTTCAGTTTTCTTGCCTATTAATTTGACTTAACTGCAACCATCTGATGGATTTGCTGTCCTTTCTTCTGACCATTGTGTAATCTTCTGATGCCAGCATTGCTTTTGCTAAGGAGATTAATATACATGAGGCTCTGTTGTTTGAGCTGTGAAACTACCAAAACATCTATCCATCGCTGACAGTTATCTGATATGTTCTAAATGAAGTTTGCTTTGGATATGCCAATGCCCCAGTTATGCTGCAGAGACAGTCAAATGATATACAGCCTCTTCTAGGAACCGCATTACAGTATTAATTCCGGATTAACTGTGGACTCTTCTGTCTCTCTGCCTCAAAAATTGATTCTAATCAGTGATAACCGTCTTTTGCTGTTCCCAGAAACCTGTGAATCATCAGCACATGCCTTTTGTCCAAGGGTCTTCCTTTTCTATTAATAATGTGAACCTGGAGTAAGATGTATAGTATTTGTATGCAGCAATGCTTTTCATATTGGGTTTATTAAACCCTCTTTAGTTTAGGAACTGTTCCTGCTGAAACAGGTTCTGAATTGTCTGCTTATTGAGTGGGGCTTTTTCTTCTGCTTTTGGTTTTGGGTTTTTTTTCCCAAAATGTAAATTTTGCTTCCAAAGACTAGAGTATTCTTGTGGTCACAGCAGAAAATTTTCCAGCTCCATGATTCTGAAGCTCATTTTCAGTATTTTTTTCTCTGCTACTGGTTTTCAAACATGTCATCCTATGCTTCATGCTAATATTGTTCTGTTTGTTAATTCAGCAGTGCTAGTGAGCAATATATTGAAGCTGAGTAAAACTGTGCAAAGCTGAGAGGCAATCTTGCTTTAAGCTAGTAAACAAAGGAAGAGATCAGCACAAGAAGCTAATCAAGGGCATATTTCTGTCCTGAAGTCAAGCTAGTGTACTCTTGGGACACAATTTGCCTGTGCAGTCAGCTTGTCGCAAGTTCTTACTGTAAACAGAGCTCTGTCAAAGTAGACTAGTTCCAGCATTAAGCTCCAACGTAGTACCTTGGACAAGTCTGAATGTGAAGGTAATACCTGCTCCCAAAGCTAGTCCCTTGCTAATTTCACTCCTCAGCCTCTTAGAAAGAGAAGTTTATGGTGTAGTAGGATTCCTCATACAGACAGCTCTTCTTATTCCCCTGCAAATCTACCACAGTCCTCTTAATGTAATGAATAAACGACTAGTACACATACTGTACACCTCCTGAGGGGCAGGAGAATGCAGTCACTGGGAGAAGGACGGCCAGGTCTGTTTTCTGCTTGTAACAATCAGATATGCAGACAAATACAGATCTTATTTTCCATTAAAATAAACACATTCAGAGCTTGATCTAAGTACACATTGCTTTAGTCCTGAGCTTCATTATCTTTAGATAGAGAAAAACACTATGTCTCTGAAAGAGACATACCTCTTTATGGTACAGAACAGTGATTATGTACTGGCACTGTCATGACAGATAGCATCAAAATATTTTCTCTTCCCTGTACCTCAAGCCATGCAGGATGCACTTTGAGAAGGAGAGAGGAGACCTGTGCACTCTCTTTTCTTCTTTCTCTATATAGTGAGAGTAATTTGCTGGTTTTTAGTTGCCACAATACCTATTTCACTAAAGTAAAATAAAAAATTTGACCGAGAATTTTATGTTTAGTTGTATTCCATTTCTGGCATTTGACTTTTTGTAGGTTGGAATATAACCAGCTTCCCATTTTCACAATCTAGTTCCTAATTCTGTTATAAAATTAATTTCATAGATGTTCATAACTTTGGTGAAATTTCGCTGGGATTTTTCTCTGGCTGAAATTCTTTTGAACACTTGAATCTAGGGTGCATTAAGAAGAGTGTGGCCAGCAGGTCAAGGGAGGTGATCCTCCCCCTCTACTCTGCCCTGGTGAGGCCGCATCTGGAGTACTGTGTCCAGTTCTGGGCTCCCCAGTTCAAGAGAGACAGGGAACTACTGGAGAGAGTCCAGCGGAGGGCCACAAAGTTGATTAGGGGAGTGGAGCATCTGTCTTATGAGGAAAGGCTGAGAGAGCTGGGTCTGTTCAGCCTGGAAAAGAGAAGGCTGAGAGGAGATCTGATCAATGCTTACAAATATCTAAAGGGTGGATGTCAAGAGGACGGGGTCAGACTCTTCTCAGTGGTGCCCAGCGACAGGACAAGGGGCAATGGGCACAAACTGGAACACAGGAAGTTCCACCTGAACATGAGGAGGAACTTCTTTACTGTGAGGGTGACAGAGCACTGGAACAGGCTGCCCAGAGAGGTTGTGGAGTCTCCTTCTCTGGAGATATTCAAAACCCACCTGGACGCATTCCTGTGCAACCTGCTCTAGACTAACCTGCTTTAGCATGGGGGTTGGACTAGATGATCTCTAGAGGTCCCTTCCAACCCCTGCCATTCTATGATTCTATGATTCTATGATCTTACAATTGGTTGCTTTAAGAAGTACTAACTAACCAGTTCTTTGTAGCAGAGAGATGATTTCAAATGCATTACTCTGAAAATAGATAGTAGAAAGTAAAGCACAGTAGAATTTCAATCACAGTGGAATTTTGGGATGTAGTTCCTGTACGGGACTGTACCAGCTAAATTCTCTGCAAAGTTTGGAGGTTTCAGGTCCTCCAAATAGGATACTGATTAGCTACTCTTTTTTTTTTTTTCTTTTTTTTCCTTGCTCGTGAGATACTTGTGTTTAATCAAATATGCTTCTGGAAAGGTCAGGATTCATACAAGTGAGGTTACTTACCAGTATATACATATATCTTCAAAATTTGATTCCAAAGTAGTAAAAGTTTTGAATTCTGACTCTAAACATTTTTGGAACACTTTTCACATAATTTTAGAGTCATAGAATATGTCAAGTTGGAAGGGGCCCATAAGGATTACCGAGTCAAATTCCCTGCCCGTCGCAGGACTACCTAAAACCAAACCATATGACTAAGAGTGTCATCCTGAACTCTGATAGGCTTGATGTCATGACCGCTTCCCTGGGGAGCCTCTTCTTCCCTGGGGAGACTGACCACCATTGTGGTGAAGAACCTTTTCCTAATGTCCAATCTGAACTTCCTCTGACACAGCTTCATTCTGTTTCCTTGTGTCCTATTGCCAGTCACCAGAGAGACATCAGCACCTCCCACTCTGCTGCCCCCCTTGACGAAGTTGTAGACTGTGATGATGTCATCCCTCAGCCTTCTCCAAGCTGAATAAATCAAGTGACCTCAGTAAATAAAAATACATGTCTGAAAATGTCCCTACAGGCTGGTAAATTGCAAACATGTGTCTCGATTTATCTGTTGACCACAGACATTTAGTTGGGTGGCAGATTTCAGCAGCTAACTGTTACAGAGACCCCTTCCTTACTGCCACATCCCGTATTGCTTCATTGCATGACTAGATTCATTAAGTTATGGAAAGAGAGGCCACAGACAATCCCAGCGTCAGTACAAATTAGACAGTCATCAGTCGTCTTTGTGATGGAGCTCTTGATGGAGTAACATACTAGAAAAAACATAAGTGTATTCTACACGCGATAGGGATACATACAATCATTTCCATGCAACAGGAAAGTATTTTACATTGCCAAATGGTATATAAAGACAACTAGTCTAAGCTGAATAAAGCATCTCTATTAAATTAGAAAGAACTTAACACATATATAAATACTTTTCCAATTTGGAATTTAAGTGTTACTTTTCATATTATTAATTACTAGAGATTGATTGCAAAAACTTCTACATTTTTACCCTGAAAATTTGCTTTAAATATTTGCTGTTCTTCATTTCCTTGTGAGTTATCATGAACATCAGCAACTCTAAGTCAATAAAGATAATTCAATAATTTTACAAAGAATTACTAGAGCTAACAATGAAAGGTACCAACTAAAACACAATATCACAGCACTCATATGTGATTAAGGAAAGGAGGTTACTGGGAGAGGTGAAATAAACCTGCTACAAGCAGCTCATGGAGACTACATTTGGATTATTTGCACTAATTCCTTCAACATCTCATTATTTGAAATTGTACACAATCCGAGCCAACTTCTTCAGTTCTTCCTTCTGCCAAAAGAACATTGTAACAAAAGAAGACTCTGTTAGCTTTTCTTTTATCTAATTATATAATTAATTCCTAAAAGCGAGAAGAGAATGGTGTAAAATCACGTCAATAAAACAACTGGGACTAAAACTGTTATGCAGTTATGCAATTGTGTTTTCCTTTTTTTTTTTTCTTTTTCATATGACAGGCTAAATTGAATCTGTGCCTCCAGTTGAAGAGTTTAGTTGTCACTGATGTGGAAATGCCTCTCTTCTAGTTGATCAGAGGGGGGAAAGGAAAGCAATTAAATTCTGTTAATTACCTTTCAGATATTCTTAAAAACTGTATTATACGAAAAGTAAAGCTCCCATATCTGTATAGAAGGTTTGTAACATTTTATACTCAAACAGATTTAGGATTCTGTGCTGTGGTAGAAGTTTCAGATGATACACTTCCTTTGCCCATGAAAATTATTTTCTTGCCTTTCTTCTCAGGCATACCTCAGTTCATTGCCAAATCTACTTGCTTCATTGATCTGTCAGTCATTAATTTTACTTTTGGAGATGCCTCCAATAATCCCTTCAAAGTGTGTGGTTACAAAAATAAGTGTGTTAGTGTTCCTTTTGTTCAGCTCTGTGTTTTCATTTTGCTGCAGCACAGTGAAGATAAGAGTATTAGCAACATAAATATGCTGTATGAGTAGTATCATTAATTACTTTCTGATGTTATTGTTATATGACATCAATTCCACGTGAACTATTTTGGGACAATATCAGCCTTGAAACACTACAAGCACAGAGCAATGATCTAACAGCTACATAGTGTAAACTGCTTGGAATCTGGTATGCTCCACCCACACATCTTTTTTTTTTGTTTCTCCAATATACTAAAAATAGAGATTTACACTATTTGTTAGCCAGAAATTTAATGTAATTAGATATCATTTGAAATTTATTGTGCAATTCCTTCACTGCAATTAGAGCCAGACATCATAAAACAAGATGTTACCAAAGGCAGTTGAAGTGTACATACATTTGAAATTTGAAAAGAGATTACATGTTGAGTGGGTCAACAACAGATGATGACAGTATCTTCATATTGGTTTGAAACAAAACCACAGATCAGAAAATCATGAAGTGTACAGTCCTGAAGTATTCTGGATATACATTCAATTTGTATTGTATTAATGTATTTTTTCAAGTTACTAATATATTTTTTCTCTTTTTGTAAAGAACTGTATAATCTCTATTATCCAAGTTCTTGACAAGGTCTGTAGCTGCTCATGTAAAACTTAAAATGAAGAAAACCAAAATATCATTTCTGATACAGATATTTTTTGAAAGCTGAAACTTTAAACATTTCAAGAAATCCATGATTTTGAATTCTGTTAACATCTAAGAATTTCAATGAGCTTACCTGTTTGTGGAAACTGTATTTTCCTAACTATACTGTATTGAAACATGTTTTAAGTTCATTTCCATCCATTTTTTTTTATTATTCTGTATTTCTCTCTTTTTTCTTGGGGAAACCTGACAGTTTTCTGGCACAGTGTTCTTTCAGCTGCATGACAGCACAAAAGCACCACAGATGTCAGAATTGTGTCATTATGGGAATGAATTATACATCTCCAGTGGAAACACCCCTCTTATATTTTTTGCTCAAAACCTGCCTGCTGTCTGCTCCAGCTTGCCCTAAATAATCTCTTAAATTTCCACTGGATCTAAGGTAGCTTTATGTCTTCAGAAATCAGTTTGCTGAGGTTCAGTATGTTTTACCCTGGGCACATTTATCCTATAACAATGACTTCCTGTTGCGAAGCAGAACTAAAGAGAACCATTTGTCTGTGTGCAGTTAAGGCCTTGAACACAGACTGCCACCATTCTCATAGCCCTTAATTTTTTGTGAGTAAAACCCCTGCTTCATGAACTGTTACTCCTCTTTCTATAATATAATTCAGGAAAAAAAAATTGGTGAGCTTTTTCTTAATTCAATGGACTTATTATATTCTATCAGCAACTGCCAAAAAATTTGTGGAGATGCATTATATTTTTGTGAATGTGCTCTGAGAGAGAGACAAAAGTAGAAAGGCTGTTTGTTAAGTGTATGGCAAAGTTAAACAAACATTGTCTTCTGGAAAGCAATTAAAATAGATCATCTCTCTTGGGTATGGATTAATTAGCAAGAGATGTACAAGTAGCATTTTTATTTAACCTGACAAAAAAAAACCCATTAATTAATACAGTACCCTTGGTACAATAGCATTAAAATGAATGTTTAATCACAAAAGTTTAGCATAGTTCAGTGTAGACTGGCTTTACCTTCAGCATTCAGATCCTCCTCCAGGGTTGCCTTTGAAACACCCTCAAACATCTTTATGCCTACAGTTTTGATTTAGACCCCTCTCTATTTTGGCATCTTAACTTAAAACTAAAGGGCTTCATTTCTGATTCAGGGATCTGTACTTCTCCCACTGATTCAGTCTTGGCAATTGGCACTTGGATGAGGCTCCACAGGTATTGTTCTGCCTAAATTCCTCTGTAGATTAATTTTGTTTTGTTCTTAGATGCACATAGTACATGCCAGGATAACTAAAATTTCAAAACAGGGAAAAAAAAATGGTGACAACATAGTTTTTGTAGAAGTCTGGTAACTAAACACTCATTGACAATGGAGGAGCTCTGAGATCCTTTTCCTGGGTTTAAGGATCATTTCAGACACACCAGGTCAATTCTTTTGTCTCTCTAAGCCTCTTCCACTGCAAAGGGACTACCAAAACCCCTACACTCCTGAATTTTGTCGTTCTGAATCAATCAAGTTTTAATTTGTTTCTCAAAAAGACCTAGCTTCTGGGTAACACGATTGCTAGGTGACAGCCACTTGGCCATCATACCCTACCAGGTAGGGGTTTGGCTATCCTACCATGCCCCAGTAACACCTGAACCTGGATTTCCTATAACCTCACATGTAGAGTGTCAAGTAAAAGAAATTTAAAAATTCCCCTGGAGACAAGAATATTTAAAAACAGTAAGTGGGTGTAGAGATGGTATTGATAGAAACCCTACCCTACGTAGATTCCTTAGAACAAGTCAACAACAAGATTTCCTTAGGCATATCTATTGGCTAGAAATTTGTGTCTCCTGATTTATTTCAAATAGAGATTTTTGATGGATAGCTGTAAACATCCTGACTCCTCCGGGTGATTGTTGTGAATCTCACTTTGAGTTCCTTCATTTTCTTTCTACTATGTATAGACAGCATGACTTTCAGAGATAAAGGTTTCTCAGATGCTAAATTGCAACAGAAGTCGCTGAAATTAATTTAGTATTGAACTTGTGTGGTAAATACCATGGCAAAATTACTATACAGCAATTATTTAAAAATCAATTAATTATTAATATAAATTACTATCTGGTATAAATTAGTCCCCTGGGATATTTGCATCTCATCTACCCCATTCTTTTTTCTTCCTTTGTCACTTTTTCTCGCATTCTCAAACAGGCAGGAAAGAAAATTTATCAGTCACATTTTACTTGAAGTAAATCGTACCTTAAATCTGAAAAATTGTGATCTGGTGGATATCCCACAAGTCTAAAAGAAAGGACAAATAATTTCTTATTTGTAATTGCTTGCTTCTCTCTCTCTAATTATTGTATCATTCAGAAATGCTTTGACCTAGTCATTTGGTACATTCTTGAAATTTAAAATCCTGCAGTCTAATAAAAGTGACATACAGTATGATGCAGAGGTTAAATATCTCTTGAAGATCACTTAAATTCAATTTCTATATATTCTATATCTCTTTCTGTCGCGGGGGAGAGTTGTTAAGGTTTAACGGTCGCTCAAAGAATCACCACCAAAGATATGAGGGAAAGGTGATTTTTAATATAAATTTGTAAAAAGCGCGACTTTACAGAATTCGATGGCAAGATTCACTCTATTACTTACTGTGTGAAGGGAATGTGAAAGGGAATTGGGTCAGAGTGGTGCTTAGGTGCAACTGTCACAGTGAATGGCGGGGG
>VZSC01013920.1:8889-21500 GCA_013398225.1 Steatornis caripensis | reverse complement strand
TGGGCTGCGACCCATGCAGGAGAAGATTTAGGTACGTTTCCTGGGTAACAGGAGTTCTGGAGATGGTCAGGGAGCGCCTAATCACTTCAACTCACTGTGATTGCAGCAGGAGTTCCAGGTGCAGTTAGGGAGTGCCTAATTGTCCCAACTCGCTGTGCTCATCCCGGGACAGAGAGGTACCGTATTACTTCATATCTTGGCTCACTGTACCAACAGGCAAGGTCGTAGAGTGCCCAATTATCCCAGCTCTTTGTTCTTATATGTTGATGAATGATCTGACATTGCAATGCGGCTTGCTAGTAGGGGGAAGCGGGGCCTACACCACAACACTTTCCTCTCCAGAGATCCTGAAGTTTATGTGAAAGACAAATTAACTGAAATTGAAAGTAGACAAACATTCACAAAATCCATAGGTATGGATGGTACTGAAACTCATTATATACTTTGCATTAATATAATAAAAGAAACACAAATGTACACAGAAGTTTGCTTGCTTCTGACAGCTGTCCTCTTTTACAGTGTGCCCAGCATGGAGCAGATGGATATAATTAGTACCGGTAGTTTTCCAAAGATTGAGAGGCCTCCTATGGTTGAATTCACCTTGCATTTGGAGGGAGCATGGGATATGTTGAATGTATTTGAATGCAAATTCAGAAACCTTTTAGTTTAATAAATAGAGTAAGAGAGAAAGTAGACTGTATGTGAATGTTAAACAAACTAAACTGAGGCTTACATGAAGTGTCTCCAGCAGAACTACTTGGAAAAATGAAGTTTTGTGGAACAAAACTGAGGATGATATTTCCATGCATGGTCACTCCACCTTAGGTGAATGTAAGAATGGCTCTTTAGTTCTTGATGCAAATTGGAAGAAATTGGTGCTCAATTTTCTAAATTCAGATGCAGCAAAGACAATCTCCTTCAAAAGAAATACCAAGAAGCAACACAGATCATGAATATTGACAGCAAAAACCCAAACTCATTAGAATCAGATATACTGTTGTCAAAAGGAAAATAACCCAACGTTTGCAATGAGTAGGTTAAGAAAACCTGTAATTGAACCTGCCATATTTGTAGTAAAAGGCCCAAACAAACTTTGATTCACCGCTTTATATCACTTCAGCAGCATTTGCTGACTACATCTATCTAGACTTATATTATGAAAAGTTGTTATTAGTGTAGTGTACTGCATCTTGTAGATATTCAGGTATGAAAAAACGCTTCAAGTACTGAAAAACTAGACTTCTTGAAGATATCAAGTATGGCTACCAGAGCCAGTGGTATCAGCCATCGACCATTATTTTTCAAAAACATGGTATTAATATATACCCACCACCATGTCTAAACTGCCCCAGAGAAATTAAAGCATACAAAATTCACAAAAATAAAAATACATATATTCTCATAAGAACGTTCTCATTCATTAAGATCAAGCCCAAAATATCTAGCACAGAAATATTACCCAGACTTTTGATTGATGCAAAAGAGGATTGATCTGTGGACTTCAACAGTTACACTTGTTTACACAGGTAATATGGTGCCAAGATATCCCTCCCAATATTTTGGCATCTCAAAGTCCTTCCAATTATAATAGAAAATATCAAAACTAATTCAACAGAAAACATTTTCTCAGGTAATTTTATTTTATTATTTGTCTTTCCTTAAATGGTTAATAATACTTGGAAGCTACTGATAGAAGGAAAAAAGTGCCATTCTTTTTTAAATGTTCTAAAACATGATTTTTTTTAAAAGCTTACATCACTCTTCTGTTCCTCGTTGTCTTCAAATATGATATAGCAGTCAACTTTTCTTACTTCTGGTTGATGACTTCTTATGAAAATTATAGGTCCTGATAGTATATGTAAAACTTTAACAAAGTTTTGAGTTTCTGTCTAGTTATTTTTCTAATAGTGACTGACCTATCTTAGCATGGAAAAAGACATTTAGATTTTATTGAGACACTTATTTGTGTAATATCAGCAGAAATAGCTTCAGTGAGATGAAATTTGTTCTTTGTTCTTCAAAAATCACTTTGCATAAAGCAGAAAGAATGGTTTGTTTTGCTCGTAGATGTGTAATGCCTTAAGCAAGTGTATACAGACTCTTAAGAAGTTGAAAATGGCATATTTATGAAAAAAAATTGTAGTATTATTAATCAACAATACCTAAATAACCTTGATGTGACACTTAAATCTCATTCATTTGCTTTAGTAGGCAGCTGTGGTACTTTTGTTGTCCCACTACTGTAATAACATGTATATTACTTACAAAGACTTGCTTTTCAGGGAAATATCACATACCTATGTATGAAAAGTGTTGCGTTACAGTGAAGACTTTAAAAATCTGATTAGAACGTTAAAGCTAGATTAGAGAAATTCTATTACTTCATATTTTTGTTAATGAACGATTTTTTCTCCTCAGCTTCCACTCTGAGGGAGCCCAAATATAATGAAGATGGTAAGAAGGCTTATTATTCTCAACACCTTGGTAATTAATTATTGTAACTTTCTTAGTGATGATTTAGAATCCATCTCATTATTTTGAAATAGTAATGTAATTGGTGTCAATGTGAGTTCTGGTGACAGGTGAACCCAGGGTTAGAAATATTTGAAAGGGTTTATTTTTTCATAGTTTAATGTTCTCCTCACTGTATTTATTTACACTTTTCTTTTTTACTTGCTTTTTTTGGCCTCCACAAAAATCAAACAAGATTTATTTAGATATCTGATCTTACTAATATAGAAAGATCCCTGTGATGCCATTAATTTCATTAAAGACCCATTGAAAGCTATTGTAAACAGGCTTTTTTAGCCATAACATTTTTAAGCAAAAAATTTCAAAACAACACATCATATTTCTTTTTTTTGTCTTACACCAAAAACAGACGCATTTCAAAGCAGATCATCTCACAATGATATTATCATGCTAAATAAAAAAGAAAGCTAATTCCACCACTTAGTTCTACTCTGGGTAATTAAAAGCAGGCAAATGCTAGATTAGCCAAATTAGAAAGCATTAATTCATTTATCTGAATTTATACAGTATTGCATCATTATTTTTCTGCCTTCAAGAAAACTACTTCTTGGGAAAAAGTCTGAGTAGATGTCTTGATGTAATACAGAGAACTTACTGCAAACGTTAATTCCTGTTAGTGGTAGATCTCATGTGAAATCAGCCCAGCACTGCTCACAGGGAGCTTTTTTCCTTCCTGCACTGGCCCAGGGAATGAAGGCATTCGTGGGGAAAAAATCCTTCTTTTGATGATATGGGAGCATCATATCTCATTAATTCAGAGACAACTGGGCTACAGTACAGATTTTCTTTGCACATGTAGTCTGTGTCTACACTGGTGAGATTAACAGTGCTGAGGAACTGACAAAAGGGTCCATGGCATGATTTTTGGCTTGCCCAACTGGCACGGTCCCAAACAACTTCCATGCAAGGTCCAGGAATTGGCCCTGGACATAGACTTACCCAGTGGTCTGTTTGGGTGAGACTGATCTGTTTTGGGGGGAAAGAGAGCTTTATAACATGGATGCTGCTGTTGTGCGGCAGGCGGACTCAGTGTCAAAAAATAGGCACTTTAGTTAAAGCGCAATCAAGCTTAAGAAGAAATCTTGACTTCTTTTCCTCATCAATTTAATATCAGATTCATCGGAATGCTTAGACAGCAAAGAAGTTCTTGTTCTCTGTCCTGCTCTAATTTTAATAGCCTGTATTATATCGTCTTAATTTTTCTCCTCCAAAGCCAACCAAGCTTTCAAAGGTTGGTTATTACACATTGCTATAAAGCAAATTACAAAGCATCAGTATAATTTCTTTTTGATGTGATGTGAATACCAAGGGCTGAAAGACATTTGGTTATATGACAGTGTTTGCCTGATATAAATGAGTAAGTTTTTCCCTTTGTAACCTAATCAGTCTCACTTTGTTCTCACAACCAATCAAGGACGGACAAATCCTTCGGTTGGTGGAACTGCAAAGATGTACAGTGAAAAACTCTTCCTTTCATTTCATCAAAACTCACTGCGGTTATACCCATTATGTCCATAGGGTGAAACTACTAAAAAAATACTTTTTTGTTTGGGGCAGCTGAGGAGGGTGTGTGGGTTTTTCTTTTTAAATAGCCATGTGTTTTGGTGGTAAAAAAATAATTTGCTTTAATTTTCTTTTGTATTTATTAGTGTGTCTTTGGTTAATGAAAAATAATCATTTAAATATACACACATTCTAGACATTTATTCCTGTCAGGGAAGCAATTATTTGTCTAATTGGTCAACACAGAGTTGTAACACATGTTTTTACTTTCTTTTTCTACATTGTAGAAGAAAATCCTTTTTCAAATCATTATTGTAAGCATGATGTATTGTAACCAATGCAACATGAGAAGAAGGGGACTAGAACAAGACATGGAGGGGAAGGAAGTTTGAGATCAACTGTTTTGAGCATTGGATAAAGGTATCCTTTCATCTGCCTAAATAAGTGTTCATTATTAAGTCTTGCTTTTACTTTTTATTGATATAAGGACCATAACTGTTGCAGAAACTCCCCATCTCTTGTAGAGGTGAATGTCAGACACCTATCTTCACACGTTTTCCACACTACCTTCTTTTACTTACAATAAGAATTGAGACTTCATTTGCTTTCTCCCTGAAACAACACTGATATCCTACTGCTCAGTTCTTCATGGCATATTACACTTCCAAATTCAGCTAATGTAATACTCAGAAACAGCAATCTGGCATCTTTACTGTCTCTAAAATAAAAGTATATAGTCCATAGCAAAGAAATAAAACCCAATAAAACAAATTATATGTGGACACAAACAGAGAGAGAATTGTTGGCTGAGAACATGGACAAAGGGCAGGACAAACTCAGAAAAAAACCTTGCAACAATCTGAAGAGGGAGAGGGAAGAAAGGCAATTTCTTCAATCAAAGCAAATTACCTCAACACTGTCCATTTTATCTCATTTTCACTGGGATTTTGTCACTAAGGTTTTTCAGGATTTAAGGTAATACAGAGCTTAGCCCTAACAAGGAAGAGGCTACTACTGCTTGCTGTGCTGGAACTGTAAAACAATCCTCTAACTACCTTTGTCTAAAGATCAAATGACACCTTCAACTACAGTATAAGCAGTGTAAAACTGAATGAAGAGATATTACACACTATTGTTCCAGTAATGCGTGCATCAGTGTCCCTGAGGGTGTATTTATGGGCATAGACCAAATGATTCCAGAGGATATATAACTGTTTTTTAAATCAATGATGTATGCACTAAGGAGTCCCTAAGCACTCATTGACAGTGTCCTGACAAACAGGTCCCTTGAGACCAGAAGTGAGGGAGATCTTCTATTTTCAGTGGTCGATAGGGAACCTGGCTACAGCAACACAGCTACAGCACCACCTCTGTTAAGCTGCAGTCACCCTGATCCTCAAAATTAGCACTGCAAAGTAAAAAATATAGATTCTGAAAAACTTAATTTACTGTAATATTCAGTGTCTCCTTCATAATGTGATTCAAAGAAGTAAAAAGACTAATGTGAAAATTCTGTGATTTTAAAATTAAGCTACATTCTAAATAAATGTTCCTTAGAAGTAAGGGAAAAAGGTACTAATTTACTCATAAGCTATCTTTCAAAACAGGTAGAACATTTATAATCTTGCCTTCTTGGAGCTTATTGAAATTCTGCCTTTCCTTCCCTGTTCTGAACCAGCTTAAAGAAGCTAAAACACATACGTTCACGCGTGCACACACATATACAAATTTTCTGGATTTCTCACCCAAAAAACAAAGCCAGAAGAAATTAGATAAAATCATGTCGTCTAATAGAACAAATTTACCTTCTTTGAATGAAAACTTCTTTGAATGGAAACTGTATGAAAACTGTTGAAAAACACATGTGTTTACACATGAGCATAAACAAAAACCCAAGAACATTACATACAAAACTACATGTGTGCATTTCTAAGATAAATGTACAGTTTCTAATATTAGTAATGTAATTTTTAACTCTACTTGTATGTCTTAGTAGCAAAAGCTGTCATTAATCAGCTCCTGCAGGAGATACTCAGGTCCTAGCATAGGAATTTTGTACAGCTATAGTTGTGACAAGGGTGGGGGATAGCTGTAGCTATCTATTTGGCTCACATTTTATATTAAACAAATGTCTGCTTGCCTGGGGGTAGCCTATAGCCTTGCATGTCAAACAGCTACCTTGTCTATAGCAGGAGCTTGACACCTCATTGAAGGATTGTCACTGAGTCACCATGGAGATCCTATTGACTTTGATTGGACAGGCAGCTGGTGTTAACCCCGGGGAGCAGCATTTTCTCTACACAAGGGGTTGTACATGGGACAGGCATGACAAGGGCATTGGAAATAGGAATGTCTCTGTTAAGGACATGACGTATTGGAGAGATAAAAATTACACTGTTAAGTGTAAGCATCTCCTCTGTAGTGGTGTATGCAGTCTTGGGCATCTCAAAGATCAATAACATTATCTTTGTTATTTTAAAAGGTTAGTTAATGTTTGGAAAGTTGCAAATGAAAGTGAACTATTTAGTTGAGCTCTTCTGTCTTTTTTTTTCCTATTACATTTCCATGAAGAAGTTAAACCAGGAGTACCCAATGCCCACATACAACTCCCAAGTGTGTCATACTGGTTCAGGTATCTGTGATAGCCAAATATTTATTTCTTTGCTAAAACAGCCAGATAAAATGTGAAGTCTAGAAGTATGTCCTGGAGCCCTTAGAGTAAAAATCAGTGAATAAATTCTATTGATGACACATTGGTATGGAAATGTCTGTGTCTTGCAATCAGTTGTGCTGTACCAGCCTGCAACATTCTCATATTTTCTTTAACAAAGAAGTCATTATCTTTATGTTATCGTAAATAAACATTAGGCTTTCAAGAGTCAGCACTGTAACAGAGAGACAGAATTAACTGAACACTATGTGTTGGTAATACAGTGGTCATTTTTCCTCAGTGGTTTTGGTAAATCAGTTAAGTTAGCTCCAAGGAATAAGAGTGTTATACTAGGACACTGTGCCAAATTACACTAAATGAAGGTTTGTCTCATCATTTTTCCGAATGGGACATTGAGCTTGAATTAGTAATGTCCTACTTAACTTGAAAGACAATAAAATTATGTAGATCTTAAAGAAATTACAAAGGTGCAGCATAGAATGACATAGCACAGTTCTCACTGCACAAAGGTTCTGTAGAGCTCCACTGAGGCAGTTCACTGCTTACATCTCCGTCAGTGACTGGGAGGTATAGCACAAATAAAATGAATGATTTTCAACTCAATTTCAACCCAATTTCAGTAGTAATTACCATTATTGCACATTACCCCATTGGTTATCAAGTTCTTGAAATCATCACCGCACATACACCCACCTTCAGCTCTTTTGTCTGCGTTTCTGAAACAAACACAAGAAAATAATTTTTTGCTCACTGTCATAAAACAATATAATTTGGTAAAGTAATAAATGGTGTTGCCATGGAAAGAGAATTGCATTTTTGATCTTTGAAGCAAAATTTCCAAACTGAACTTGGATTTTCTATTGATTGTTTCTTCATTAAAGCATTAGACATCATTAACAAATCACATTTTAAAGTATATTGTTTTTCCAGTTAGAATCCCAAGGAAGTAACTGATGCTCAGACAGCACAAGTAATAAACAAGTAATGTAAATGTAGCCAAACAGACTGATGATATGCTCACAACATTACAACACCCCAAAACCTAGAAATTCCAAGGAAAGGTTAAAAATAATGATCCAAGTCAGTTTATAAAAAGATCACGGAAAACTCAGGAGAACAACATTTTCCCTTCACTTCCTTTGGTTACCTCCCCATGCACTACAGATTGTTAGACAGGGTTTAAGTACTTCATTTTCCTTGTGAATTGGGAGAATTAATTAAGACCGCCATGACAGCTTTCCCACTCTTAATCTTGAAATGAAGAATATTATTAATGTCAGCAACTTCATATTTCCCTATCAGATATATCCTCCCTCAATATCCATTTCATTATGTAAGTACTAAAAGGGTAATTAATAGAAAAATAGAAAGAGAGAACACTTAAAGGAAAAACATCTGCTAAAGGTCCGTGACAGGTAACTGTGTGTCCCCAAGCCCACAAGGCCCAGGAATGGATCACACATCATGATCATCTGTAAGAGGTTTATTCCAAATCTTGCCTCACGCAAGTTATGCCAGGGTCTTTCAACTTGTTTGCATCTGTATTGGATGTAGATGCCTAGATGATGGCATGAGCTGGGGTCTGCAGGTATGGCCTCCGTGGGAAGATGTCAGGAGCTGCCATATTCCAGGGAGAGTTGGTTCCAGCAATGGACCCACTGCAGGACACAGCTGAGCCCATCAGCCAAGCTGATAGCACCTCTGGGAAAGTGTATTTAAGAAAGGGCAAAAAGTGTGAGGGTGAAGAAGTGACAGAGAGGGATGGTTATGGATTGAACACCATTCCCACCCCCTGAACTACTCAGGACAGGGGGAGAGCAGGGGAGCTGGCAGTGAAGGAATGAAGTTGAGCCTGGGAAATGTAGGAGGAAGATGGTGTTTTAATTTTTTCATCTTAGTTTCTTACTACTCAAATCTATTTTAATTGACAATAAATTAAATTAATTTTCTTCAAGTCGAGCCTGTTTTGCCCATGGTGGTAACTGGTAATCAATCTCTGCATCTTTATCTCAACCCATGAGTTTTTTCATTCTATTTTCTCTGCCTGCTCTGTTGAGTAGGGTGAGTGAAAGAGCAGCTGGGTGGCCAGATGGCAGCCAGCCAAGGTTAACCCAGTACAGTACCCCAAATGAAAACCTGCCTTTCAGCCTCTTTCTAGTAGGCTGTTGGCTATTTGAAACAGGTGAGTGTGTCTTTTCTTTTTTTTGTTATATTTGTTGCAAACTCTTGGTTCTACTGGCGTGTGAAAATACCTCAGCAGTCTTTCAGGAATAGAAAGACTTTTTGTTTTAAATTCATAACAGTATCATTTTTGTTTAAGTACATAGTTGGGGATGAACTTTTTAGTGGGGTCTGTTGCAATAGGACAAGGCATAATGGTTTTAAACTAAAAGAGGGGAGATTTAGTGTAGGTATAAGGAAGACATTTTTTACAATGATGGTGGTGAAACACTGGAACAGGTTGCCCACAGAGGTGGTAGATGCCCCATCCCTGGAAACATTCAAGGTCAGGTTGGACTGGGCTCTGAGCAAACAGATCTGGTGGAAGATGTTCCTGTTCACTGCCAGGGTGTTGAACTACATGGCCTTTAAAGGTCCTTTCCAGCCCAAATTATTCTATGATTCTATGATTTCATTTATTTTGTAACTGTACATTTTGTATTGACCATTCTGACAAAGAAGTTGGATGGAAGGCACAGCCTCATCTTCACAAAATCCAGTCTGAGCAAATTTATCATTTAGTGAAATTTGAAATCCAAAGTACTGTCTAGGATTTCCGTACAGTCCACAGCAGGTTGCTGGAATTCCAAGCAAAAAAACCAGCTTTCTGCATACTAGAAAAAAATGGTAAAGAGCATAGCAGCCCCTTAAAAAGGATTAGATATCCAAATCTGAGCTTTACATTATCCAAGTTCAAAGACACATAACTTCTCTCAGGAGGCCCCCTAAACTAGTCCTGTTCTTTCTTGCAAAATACACTGCTGGGGAAAATCAGTTCATTTAAAAATCAGTAGGACCTATTAAATCCTTCCAATTGTGCTTTAAAGTATAGATCCTATGTTAAAACATCTTCTTCAAGAGACTGGATAGGATTTATTGCATCTCTGAAGAGCAGATTTGGGAGCAGTCTTAGTCAATTTTATTGAACATGTTCTGACTTGTGCAAGTGAATAAATATCATTTGCAACAGGGACTGAAACTTGACTAACAGTGGGCTGCTGGACCAAACTCTTTCTTCTTTCACTTTTCTAGCAAACATTTATCCTACAAAGTCTAAAGTCATACAGAGAAAATTGATTTCATGAAATCAATTAAGACATATTTGCTTGCTTACATACTGGTAAAGCATAAAATATTATTCTGATGCAAGGGAATTAATTCTTCATAGCATGCCATTTTCTGCGAGGAAACTGAGGTTTTCAGGTTATATCTGGAATTTGTATACATTATAGTCCTAATAAGTGAACATATTTTATGAACAATATTTTTCAAACCCTTTTATCCAGTATTATACTGAAGAAAAAATGAATGCTTATTACTGTAGCATAAAGAGAGGGTGGGTTAAATCCAATCAGTCAGATCAAGAATGTTAAAATTGCAGATAAATTATTTATTCTTTGGTTACTACAAATTAAAAGGTAGATTTAGGCTTGCTCAAGGGACATCTAACAGACTACACTGAAGTTGGTATCTTCTTTCTGGATCCTAGTGTGTCTAGATGTGTGATAGACACCGAGGCATTGCACAATATTAGGTTTCTGTGTGCATGTGAGCAAAAAGTGAATTTAGTTGGTATATGGTGCTTTCTGGAAGGACAATATATTAGAAGAGTTTAGGCATCAAAAGTTAAGCACACACAAACTTTCTTTGAAGGCCTTCAAAGGCTTTTACTTCTGACTTACCTCTGACTAGGTAAGAAAAGCAGTCTGTGAAGGAGTAAAACAGCCCTCACTAAGATGTATAGCCTGTCTCTAAGTCCTGAAATTCATGCATGTTGTCTGCATCCTAGTCAATACCCCACCCAAATGTCCATTGAACTTTTCATGATTAATCACCAGCTGAGCTCAAAAATTGGATGAAATGAGTACTTAATCTACCACATCATCCTAAGATAGAAATGCAGTGGTCTAATGAAGCTATCAGCTTCAACTATGAATTTCCATGCTTTTGTGAAGGAGAAAAAAAACACTATTATCCTAACATAACTGTAGTTAATTTGTAAAGCTGTCAGACTGAAATATATTGAAAGAAGATCCTAAAATTATTAACTATTATGTGGCTATTACACATTATTGTTACACAGTGTTATGTAAACAAAACAAAACCAAAAACCCATCCCAAAACCCTCTGTCCACAAAAATTAGTTTAAAGATTCTTATTCTATTTTGTGTTGATAATGAAGGATTGCTTAAGACTTACTGTAGGAGGTAGTAATACATAGAATATATAGCTGCTATAGCTGCTACATTTTGACACTGAATTAAAAGTAACATACTTTGAATAACTAGACATCTACTTCCTAAAAGCAATTTTGATTTGAAATAGCATCTATTCACATTTTTGTCAAGCTAGATCAAATAAACAATCCTTTCTAAATGTGAATTATTCAGTTTTGACACCAATTCCACCCACAGTTTCCATTCACTCATCAGGTCTACATTAAATTGGATATTTAATTCATATCATTTCTGCAACTTTTCACTTAGCAAATTTAAGTGAGCTTGTGGCATATCTGGTGGTATCAGTAGTACATGACTTGGCTAGTGAATTAAACCAGATGTATCAGGAGTATTTATAGTTACAGTTTGATGTTTAAAAGGAACCAATGAATGTTAACAAGTACCTAGTAACTTTGCCTTGATAAATAGAATGAATGATATTTTTGACCCACTAGAAATATTTAGCCAGTTAAACGGATCCAAATTCTGCAAAAGATAATGTCATAATAGATAGAGACATTCAGACATCAGAGTATTTCTTACAATAAGGGCAATGGTTTGGGTGATACATCTTTTTTCTTGTGAGGAAGAGACCTTGCTGAGTGAACTTAGTGAATAAATTCTGGTCACTGAAGTTAATATTCGTGCTTTTTACATGTGTAAATCAGGTTAAATTCTTTAGATAGAAGGAGGGAGAGAGCAGGAACGGAGGGTTCACATCAACATTTATTTTTCAAGAATATCCTATAATATTTCTCTTACATCTGCTATTCCCAGAAATAATTCTGTCAATAGTAGGTATTTTCTAGGTATTCTAAAAGAGAAAGCTTAAGCCAGACTTAATGGAAAAAGAAAATACATTTTTGGCAACTTAACTTTCAGAGATTTAGGAGTCTGAGCTTCATAATGGGTTCAGTCAGTGCTGCAAACATGACAGAAAACAGCAATTCATTCATTTGCAATCAGTTACTTCCTCTGTGTTCCCCCAGGGTAAGACTTAGTCTGTTGCTTTTCAGCAACAGGGATATAATATATTTTTTATTATTTGAGGAAAAAGGAACTGATAAATCAGCTTGGGAGGGTATGCTGAAAACCATCTAGCTTGATATCCAGTACCCCTGCCACTTATCCAACATATCTGCCTTTTGCATATAAGACAATTTATGATTATAAAGTTTGAGATTGATCTGGATTAATGTTATATTAAAGTAAATTAACCCAATTAAGAATAAAGGACTGGTACAACTAAGGGTTCATCAGCATGTTCAGAGTAAAAATATTGTTGCTTTCAGAGATCTATCTAATCTAAATCATAGAATCATAGAATCATAGAATGGTAGGGGTTGGAAGGGACCTCTAGAGATCATCTAGTCCAACCCCCCTGCTAAAGCAGGTTAGCCTAGAGCAGGTTGCACAGGAATGCATCCAGGCGGGTTTTGAATATCTCCAGAGAAGGAGACTCCACA